>JAADXZ010000025.1:0-76798 GCA_023338055.1 Phytopythium mirpurense
GATGACGACGACTACCGTAAAACCTGTGTAATATCCGACGGAATGTTGTATCCGACACGTCATTTCAGCCAATCAAAGAAGTAGATTTCTGCTATTTGAGAACTGATGTTATTTCCGACAGTCCAAAATATGAATGGTAGGGAATGGACAAATCGTAGCGACCAACCAGCCAAAATTACGGTGGCAACTTCCATCTCGCCATGGGCCGCGCACGAGCGAATGAAAGTGGAGGCCGGCGGTCACGTCAGTACAAGCGCTCTAACCCGACGTACGAGTTTCGCTTCCACGTCCTTCAGCACTGTGATGCGCATGGAGTAGCCTCTGCCCTTGCCAAATTTTATCCTGAGGCAACCGGCACCTCGCGCGAGACGAAGCGCAAGAACATCTACCTGTGGTGGAAGCAGCGCGCCAAGATCTCGAAGGCCGGGAAGAGCAGCTCGTCCAGCGCGCAGAGGAAGCTCAGGCCGACAGGCAGCGCCACTGTGCTGTCTGCTGAGACGGAGGCAGAGCTCGTCGCTTGGGTGAATCCCTACCGAGCCGACGGAGCCCCCGTCTCAGCTCTGATGCTCCAGCTTAAGGCCCAAGAGTTCGCAGCGGCCGCAGGTATTGCCCGTGGCATTTTCACGGGCACGTGGGCGTGGCGTGCTGGCTTCCTGCGGCGTCATGCGCTGCGATTTCGCGCCCGGACGCGCCAAGGGCAGAAAGCACCAGCTGACAGTGAGTCTGCAGTCCTCGCGTTGAACGTCAAGATGTGCGAAGCCATGCACAAGCTCGGCGTGGACGTCGCCTACAATGCGGACCAGACGCCCGTCCTGTTCGAGTACGTGCCTCGGACGACGCTGGACAAACGTGGTGCACGAACGGTGTGGGTACGGACGTGTGGCAAGGACAAGGAGAGGATGACGTGCATGCTGCTCGGCTCCTCGTTCGGCGAGAAGCGGACGCCGTTCCTGGTGCTGAAAGGACGGCCATCCAGGGTTCCTGAGACGCAAGCGGAGAATGTTGCGCGCCGCCATGGGTTTGGCAAGCTACTATGGAAGGAGATCAAGAGCCTCCAAGCTAGGCATGGTGTCCAGATCTACACCAACAGCACGGGTTGGTGGAACGCCGCGTTGACTATCACGTGGCTCGACTATCACTTCGGGGAGCGCCAGAACGCGGAGCAGCCTATCCACCTCCTACTCGACGACTTCTCGGCGCACTGGACTAATGAGGTGCGAGCCCACGCACGCCACCTCAACGCCCACCTACTCGAAGTGCCGGCGGGGCACAGTGGCGTCTGTCAGCCAGCGGACATTGCGTGGAACCGCCCACTGAAGCAGCGGCTGCGACAGCGCTGGGTCCGCTGGCTGACAGAGAAGCTTGCGATCCAGCCGAGGCCTAGCGCGATCAAAGCGCCGCTTCGAGACGACGCAATTGGCTGGGTTGCAAGCGCGTGGGAAGAGCTCTCGGATTCGACCATCGCTAACGGGTTCAACGGGATTCTTGCCGACCCACCAGCCGACCCAACAGTGGATGCTGCTTAGAATGCTCTCGCCGAGCAGCTGGAGCGCATGCACCTTCTCGATGCTGAAGTTGGCGAGGTCAATGATCAGCAGGACATCGTGGATATCATGCTAGGGGGAGAGGTAAGTGTCTAGGGCAAGTGCAGCACTTTGTTGGATTCGTTCCCCGCGGTGGGAGTGTTCTCAGGGTAAACCCTCTCCCGAATCTAACGGCACTACTCACGAGAGCTAATTCGGTGGTTTTTTGTCGAACTGATGGTTTTCCATATGGATTGTGAACTACTTGTTTTGAGAGGGTACCAATCCCTAATTCTAGTGCATGTCGGATACTACACAGGTTTTACGGTAAACGAAATGACCATTGTATCCTGTTTGTCGGCCAAATCAAAAAGACCCCAATGTCCACGACATAACGAAATGATCCTTACAGACGACATTGTTTTTTATTATTTCTGACATATTTTTTTATTGAAAGAGGAAACGTCAAAATTATCCTTCCATCACAAAACAAGGATGAATAGACGCCTAAACCAAGGAAGCGAACACCACTCTTTGATTTATCATACAAAACGTACCCAAATCAATTAATAAAACCAAAATTGACATTTTTAACCGTATATTTTAAACGGCCATTTCTTGGCGGGAAAATCAATTTGGATTTCCACCTGCATACCCAAACGATGATGTTCTTCTTTCGATTGCAATCGTCAAATCCGGATTCGTACTTAGGTTGATCAGAGTCTTTTCGTGTCACGTCCCCTCAAATATGATTAACGAAATGATCTCCATGCAGAACGTAATTATATCTACGTAAATAGTGCATTTGAATGTAAACCCGATTACCGTAAATGGGAATGTTATCAAATAGATAATATCTATTGACCAAATTAAACGGGCATTACAGGTGCATCGGATCTTATGATGAGATGCACTTTGACGTTGAATATTGCGACAAACGCATCTGGTCCGACACATTTTCCTTTACAAAAACCACTCTTTCCCAAATAGGTTAGGTTGCGTCCAGTTCAAGATACTATCCGCATCAGAACAGCATCCTACACAATCGAATCGACGTCGTTCACTCTGCGATTCACCCGCGACCGCCGCCACCTCCACCAGCAGCAGCAGCAGCAGCAGCAGCATCGGCATCATGCTCCGCCAAGTGACCTCTGTCGCGTCGCAGGCCGTGCGTCCGAGCGCTGTGCGGGCCGCAGCCGCCGCCTCGAGCGCAACGCGCAGCGTGTGGACGTCGCAGCAGGTGCGTTCGTAGCACGCGGCCTTGTTGGAAGGGGGCGATAGAGTACGTACGATCTGACAGCAGACGGTGGCGGCAGTACATTGAGCGCGAGGAGAAGCACGGCGCGCACAACTACCACCCGCTGCCGGTGGTGCTGGCCAAGGGCCGCGGCTGCAAGGTCTGGGACGTCGAGGGCAAGGAGTACTATGACTTTCTGAGCGCCTACTCGGCCGTCAACCAGGTACGAAGGGAAGGAGGGAAGGGTGGAGGAGGAAGAAGACGCCTGACGACACGGGCATGTCGCCGCCCTGGATGGTATTGACGCGTCCGCCTTGGGGCTTTTCGCACTCGCAGGGCCACTGCCACCCCAAGATCGTCGAGGCGCTGGTGCAGCAGGCGTCCTCGATCGCGCTCACGTCGCGCGCCTTTTACAACAACGTGCTGGGCGAGTACGAGGAGTACATGACGAAGCTCTTTGGCTACGACCGCGTACGTCCCGGTATACGTACACCCCTCGCGTCGGCCCCGTGCGTGCATCAGCCACCAAAAACCACCACCATGACTCATACGCACTCTCTCTTGGCAACGACAGATCCTGCCAATGAACACGGGCGTGGAGGGCGGCGAGACGGCCGTCAAGCTGGCGCGCCGCTGGGCGTACGACGTCAAGGGCGTGGCCAAGAACCAGGCCAAGGTGGTGTTTGCGCAGAACAACTTTTGGGGCCGCACGATGAGCGCCGTGTCGTCGTCCAACGACCCGGACGCGTTCGGCGGCTTCGGGCCCTTCATGCCGGGCTTTGAGACGGTGCCGTACAACGACGCGGACGCGCTCGAGGCGCTCTTCCAGCGCGAGGGCGAGCGCATCGCCGCCTTCATGGTGGAGCCCATCCAGGGCGAGGCCGGCGTCGTGGTGCCCGACGACGGCTATCTGCGACGTGTGCGCGCGCTGTGCGACCAGTACAAGGTGCTGTGGATCGCGGACGAGGTGCAGACGGGCCTCGCGCGCACGGGCAAGATGCTGGCGGTGGACTACGAGGGCGTCAAGCCCGACTTGCTCATCCTGGGCAAGGCGCTGTCGGGCGGCATGTACCCCGTCTCGGCCGTGCTCTCGAGCGATGAGGTCATGCTGACCATCAAGCCCGGGCAGCACGGGTCGACGTACGGCGGCAACCCGCTCGGCTGCAAGGTGGCCATGGCCGCCATGGACGTGCTGCTCGAGGAGGACATGGCCGAGAACGCGCGCAAGCTCGGTGACCGCTTCCGCGCGCAGATGCAAGCGTGCGTGGCCGCCGCTTGTCGTGTGCTTTCATGCGTGGGTGTATGGGCGACGCGGCCTTGCTGACCGGTGCTTGTGTGTGGTGGGATGACGGACGGACGGACTGTCGAGCAGGCTGGACGTGGACATCCTGGCGGGCGTGCGCGGCCGCGGACTGCTGAACGCCATCATCATCAACGAGCGCGAGGGCCGGCCGGACGCGTGGGCGTTGTGCCTGCGGCTGGCCGAGCGCGGACTGCTGGCCAAGCCCACGCACGGCAACATCATCCGCCTGGCGCCGCCGCTCTGCATGACGGAGGCGCAGCTAGACGAGTGCTCGGAGATCCTCACGGACACGTTGCGCGAGGCGTCGGCGTAGAAAGCGACGGACCGACTGACGGACGAAGCGGCCGCCCTACCGACCGCCCTACCGACCGCTAGGCGCCTTGTGCAGGCGGCGAGCTGCCAGCCGCAGCCGCAACCGCAGCCGCCAAGGCATTAGACACGTGAGTGGACTGGACTGGACGAATGCACGCCATGTGGGCGATTTATTGACCTTGCTTGGACTTGCTAGCTCGTTACTTGAGAGTAGTGTACTACTTACTACGACGGACCACGCCATCTTGACACTCGACTGCGCGCTTCGAGCCGTCACGAGACCTGGTCGTGGCCGCGCTTGACGCCTCGATGATGGAGCGTCTCGCCCACCTCCGGCTCCTCCTCCAGCTCCTCCTCCTCGTCCATGCCCAAGACGACCAGCGCGTCCTCCATGTCGGCGCCTAGCGCCTGCACGCGGGCGCGCAGGAAGGCGCGGATCTCGCGCTTGAGCGCGCCGCAGGGCTGCAGCATGCTGCGCGAGAGCGGCGCGCGGCTGAAGGGGTCGGTCGCGCCGAGCGGCGACTCGAGCAGGTGGCGCTCGATGACGGCGCGGTCGACGACGGCGCCGGACGAGGGCAGCCGCACGGGGTCCGTCATGAGCGTGGCCAGCAGCGGGTCGAGGTACGCGGCGGGCGCGTCCGCGAGCCGCGCGTCCAGCGACCGCTGCAGCGCCTCGAGCGCGCGCGCGTGCGCCAGCACGTCGCGGAAGGCGCGCACCCACGAGTGGTCGAGCAGCTCGTAGCTCGTGCGGTCGAAGGCCTCCTCTCGGCGCAGCAGCTCGCCCAGGCCCGCCAGCTTGTCGGCGTCGAAGCGCCCGTCCGCCGCCAGCGCCGCCAGAAAGCGCCTGCTCTCGGGCGTCGCGCCGTCCGCGGCGGCGGCCGCCGCACCGAGTCCGTCGCGCGCCTCCTCTAGCCGCGTGGCCACGAGGCTCGCGTTCCAGCGCACGCGCGCGTCCAGGTCGCCGATGCGCGCGAGCACGGCGCGGCCGCAGTCCTCGCGCAGGCGGCGCACGGCGCCCAGCGAGCACGGCCCGTGGCGCCCGGCGCAGCGCACGACGAGCGCCACGACGGCCGCGAGCAGCACGCGCGCGTCCTCGGCCAGGTGCAGCGAGAAGGCCCAGCTGCCGGCCTCATGCGCCGCCTGCAGCCAGCTCAGCAGTAGCGAGGCCACGCGCGCGCCCGTCGCCGCGCGCGCCGCGTCCAGCGCCTTGGCGCGCAGCGAGGCCGTCGCCGCGTGCGTCGACAGCGCGTCCACGAGCTCGAACATGGCGCGCATAGCCAGCCGCAGCTGCCGCGCGTGCAGCGCCCGGTGCCCGTCCAGCAGCTCTGGGCGGAACGGCAGTCCGTGGCCGAGCGGGCGGCCCGCCCCGGCCGCTCCGCCGCTGGCCGCCGTGCCCAGCACGCCCAGCAGATGCCGCAGCGCCGCGATCGAGCCCGACGCGTCGTCCACCAGCCTCGCCAGGTCGCTCCACATGCCGCTCACGAGCTGCGCGTACTGCGCCGCCACGGGCGACGCCGGCGAGCGCAGTGCCGCCTCGAGCGCGGCGCGAGAGCCGTCCAGCTGCCAGAAGAAGCGCAGCACGGCCGCCACCGCCGTCCGCGTCGGCAGGAACCGCCACAGCGCCGGGTCGCCGCCCAGCGTCGACGGCGTCTCCGTCGCGGTCGCCGTCCCGGTCGCCGGCATGGCGTCGCGCTCGGCCGCCAGCTGGCGCTCCATGTCGGCGTGGAAGGCCAGCACGCAAGGGGCGGCCGCGCGCGAGAGGAACGCGCGGCGCTCGAAGACGCGCCGCACCACGTCCGCGCGCTCGTCCTGCAGCCACGAGAGCAGCGCGGCGAAGGCGGCGAAGGCGCGCGCGCGCAGCGACGCGTTGCTCGAGCAGCCCGGCGCCGCCGCGATCTGCAGCAGCAGCACGAACAGCGCCTCGAGCAGCTCCACGCGCTCGGCGGCGTCCACGCCGTGGTCGTGCGCGAGGCTGGCCGCCACGCCGTCGAAGGCGATCACGTTGGCGCCGAGCGCGCCCACGGCATCGCACAGGTCGGCGAAGAAGAACTCGGGGAAGGCGCTGAAGGCGAACGAGAAGCTCGTCAGCGGCTCGCGGAACGCGTCCTGCCGCGGCGTTGACGGCTCACGCGAGGAGGGCGCGAGACGCAGCAGCCAGCGGCTCGCGCGGCCGTAGAAGACGAGCCAGCCGGCCACGGTGGACGCCTCGAGCAGCTGGAGCCCCATGGCCTCAATGCCGCTGCTGAGCAGGTTGAGCCGCGACTTGCTCGCCATATAGTGCGTCGACATGGCGGGCTGGCCCACGCCCATGGACACGCCAGAGCTGCCACCGCCGCGCCACGACGCGGGCGCCTGCGAAGAGCCCGGGCTGCTGCCGCGACTGGCGCCGCCGGCCGCGAGCGATTGGCGCCGCTCGTGCTGCAACTGCTCCTCCTCGCAGCGAGTGAAGGCCGCGAGCTCGCGCGTCTCCTGCAGCATGCGCATGGCCGCGGCGAGCGTGAGCAGCGGGCCGAAGTGCAGCGCGCGCAGCGTCACGTAGAAGAGCTCCGTGTCGACGCTGAATCGCAGGCGCGGCAGTAGCCCCGGCGGGTGCAGCAGGCTCGGGAAGCGCAGCGCGTGCGCGTTGAAGCGCCGGCGCCACGTTCGCAGCAGCGCCAAGTACACGTGCCCGGGCGCGTGCATGCGCAGCGGGTCGCGGTGCCGCTCCTCGGCGCGCAGGCAGTCGGCGCACACGAGCCGCGGCTCGAGGCAGTTGGAGCACTTGTAGACACGCTCGTCGAGCGCCAGCGTGCGCGCGCAGTCGGCGCAGACCTCGTCCAGCGCCTGGCGGTCGGTCTCGTCGCCCTGCTCGCTGTCGAACGACAGGTCGCACCGTGTCCGGTCCACGAACTCAAAGTGGTTGGCGCTGTACGTCGGGATGGGCGTGTGGACGCGAAAGAAGGCGTGGTCCACGTCGTGCACCGGCGCGTCCGGCGCCAGCTCGTCGTCGTCAAAGCCGTACGCCCAGCTCGGGTCCACCTCCAGGCTGCTGCTGCGGCTGTACCCGTGGCTCAGGTTCTGGCTGTGGCTGTGACTGTGGCTGTGGCTGTGGCTGTAGCTGTGGCTGTGGCTGTCGCTGTGGCTGTGGTTGTGGCTGTGGAGCGCTAGCGTCGTGGTGACCGGCGCGTCCGCGAGTGCGTGTGTGGAATGCTCTGGATCCGCTGCCGCCGCCGCCGCCGCCGTGCTCTGCCGCGCAAAGCGCTCGAAGCAGTCCTCGCAAATGTCAAAGTTGTCGCAGAAGACGCATTTGTAGCGCGCGCGGTCAAAGTTCTCGCGCTCGCAGACGTCGCACTGCACGCGCTCGTGGGTCTGCCACACGGGGTAAAAGTGCTCTCGCTCGCTCTGCTCGCCCGCCGCGTGTCCGCAGCCGTGGCGGGCGTCGAGCAGCGCCGCCTGGTGCCTGCGGATGGCCTCCTGGTCGAGCGAGAGGATCCGCATGGCGCTCCGGAGCTGCGCGTCGCGGGCGGCCGCCGCCATCTCCTCGGTCGCCTGCAGGTCGCGCAGCGGCACCTCGGGCTGGTCCTTGTCGCCGTACCCGCGCACCGACACGAAGCTCTGGTGGCCGCGCTCGTCTATCACGTCCGTCGACGCGCGGGGGGCCGCCTCGACGAGGTGCTGGTGGCCCGTGGCGTCAATGACGCCGCCGTCCCCGCGCTCGTCCTCCAGCAGCGCGCGCTGGAGCGCCGGCAGCACCAGCGACACGAGCGCCGCGCTCAGGTTGACAAGGAAGCCGTCGAGCTGGTGGGCGGGTGGAGGCGCCGCGCTGCGCTGGCGCCGGCGGTTGGTCGAGTGCACCGTCACGCTGAGCCACGCGACGGTCGCGTCCACCGTCCGCGGGTGCTGCCTCGCCGGGTCCAGCAGCGTCCGCAGCAGCCCGAGCACCTGCGCCTTGTAGCCGGCGTAGCCGCCGCGCCAGCCGCGCCGCTGCTCGGGACGCACCGCGTGGTCGGACGGGAAGTCGGTGGGCGTGAAGGTCGCGCGCAGCGCGGCGCCCAGCAGCGAGTGCTGCGCCATCATGTGCGTGTGCATGAACCGCGGGATCCACTGCACGCGCGAGAACTGCGCGGCCGGCGGGAGCCTGGACGCGGGCGAGGCCGCGGACAGCACGGCGGGCGCGAAGGCCGGGCTGGCGCACAGGTCGCGCAGCACGCGCACCATGGCGGCCAGGTCGCGCGCCTGCGTCGGCACGAGGTCGGCCATGCGGCTGTGCAGCTCGTCCGCCAGCGCGCAGGCCACGTCCGCGAACGCGTCGCGCGGCAGCAGCGCCGCCAGGCGCGTCAGCGAGAGCGAGAAGAAGCGGCGGCAGTCCAGCCGGCGGGGCTGCGCGCTATCGCCCGGGCTCCTCCGGTCCGGCTTGGTGTCGTCGCGGGTCGGGTCGCGCCCCCCGGCGTGGCGGCTGGCGCATAGCGGCTGTGTCTGCGCCTGCGTCGGCGTCTGGGACTGGGACTGCGTCTGGGACTGCGCCTGCGCACGGTAGGCGCGGACGGCGCACGGCCGGCAGACGTTGACGTCGCACGGCGCGCAGCGGAAGGCGGCGCCCTCGCCGTCGTCCGACACCTGCCGCGCGCACGCGGCGCAGCGCCACGCCTTGGCCGCGCCGGCCGCGCGCGCCGAGCGCGACTCAAGCAGCGCGTGGTGGTGGCAGGAGGGCAGGAGGATGCCGCAGCCGGCGTGCTGCAGCACCTCGTTGAGCACGAGCACGGCCGCCGAGGAGGGCCCCGACCCGGACGCGCCGCCTGGGAGCGCCGCCTCGCGCCACCACTGGCGCAGCAGCGCGGCCCCCGCGAAGGCGATCGCGTCGTCGATGCTGGCGCCGAGGCGCGCGGCCTCGCTCCGGCCCACCGCCGCGCCGTCCGCGGCCGCAAGGTCCTGGTCGGTGGCCACTTCCGTCTCGCGCGCTCGCGCCTGCTCGAGCCGCGCGCGGTGGGCGTTGGCCCGGTCCAGCGCGCCTAAGATGGACCGCAGCGCGTGCGTGAGCCGCGCCGTCGACCAGCGGTCGCTAGGAGACGACCAGTCGCCGCCCTCGGCCACCTCGGCGGCGCTGCGGCGCTGGATGAGCGCCCACCAGCAGGCCGCGTCCACGTCGGCCGGCCCGGCCGCCACCTGCGTCAGCAGTGCGCCCGCGTCCGCCGTCGGCCCTGGCGGGAGCAGCATGGCGGCCGCGAGGCGAGCCAGCTCCTCCTGCGGCTCCTCGCCCATCCCGGTCTGTGGCGGGGGGCCACCCGCGCTGTGCCTGTACGTACGGTAGGACGAGTACCTGTGAGCGACGGCTCAAGAACTGGGCGACTGGCAAGCAGGCGGACGGACGGACGCGCTGCTGGGCGCGTAGAGGTACGGTACAGTACTCGCACACTCGCCGCCACCTCGGTCCTGTCCGGGCCAGCGTAATGCAGTAATGGGCGTCTCCTTCGCGTAAGGCGGCGCGGCGCCTCTGGTGATCACGGATGCATGAGCAGTTCAAGTCGGAGTGCTTTATTCTCTTCCCGCAAAGTGCATTTTGGGACCTCTTATATTTTATACAATGCATATCAAATTGAGCAGTTATAAAAATATTTTCTTACTACTATTCCTCGTAAACATAATATACAGCTGACATGAACTATGTTTAGTATATTTTTAAAAAAGGAGATGAATGGCGAATCATATTTTTTGTGGCAACGCGTGACTCAATTGTTCCACTGTGCAGAAGAAGAAGGAGAGATGGGCAACTGAAGATGAAGCGGTTGAACCAGTACATTTCAACATGATCATCACAAACGTACTGATTCAACACTGCAGAGGGAACCCATGCCATGGCTCTGACAATCACCACCTTCTGCCGAGGGAGCGCACAAAGCGCCCTTCAACAACCGCAAGCGACGCCTCAGCACATGTACGTACCTCTGGTCGAGTAAGAGCATACACCGTGGTCTATCTTTGGCTCCGTCCTCGCCTACAGTATCAAGCTGAGAGCCTCATGTGTCGAGAGAGTCCGCGGAGGCTCTTGCTCCAACCATGAGCTCCGGCACGCGCAGGTCTGTTGCAGCCCCTTACCACGCGGCGCGGCCTCTGCTGACGGCTCGCGTTGCATTGTTCCTGTCCGTCTGCTTGTGCATGCAGGCAGTGCGCGCTCTGCCGGCAGCGCTTTGGCTCGGGCTTCCAGGAGAACGTCGGCTCGTCGGTCGGCACTGCTCCCCACTTTGCACCTCGCCCGTCGCACCAGTAGAGAGCTAGCAACGCCAGGGAGACAGAGAGACCTCTCTAACCTCCACCACCTTATCCTCCCCTCGCGTACGTATAACCACAGGAGATACTGCGCGCGCGACGCATGCTGATCGAGCGCAACGCGCCCGCGGACGGCGGCGGCGGCGTGGCTGCCATCCCTCCGCCGCTCAAGCACGGCATGGACGCGTTCCTCTCGGAGCTCTCCCGCGGACGCGCGCTCTACTCGACGCCCTCCCCCGGCCCCCACCAACCGCTTGACGCCTGTGCCTTCTGCACCCAGGTACGCAATACCACCCCTACGCCTGCTGCTCTCCAAGTAGGCGGACAGCGTCAAGCCCACGATTCCCACGGCCGCGGTCTTGCGGTCCTTCTTCGTCGCCTCAGTTCCTGCCGTCGACCTACAGCGACCAAGAGGCCGACCGCAAGGAAGAGGAGGAGCGACGCGCCGCGAGCGCGCAGCTGCGAGCCAGCCGCCCGAGCCACGCGCGGCCTACGCCCCAGTCGAGCCTCATCATCCAGCACCGCCCTTCCGCGAGGCCTCCCAAGCGCGGAGGCCCAGCGTCGCAGCCGCCGCCACAACCGCCGCCGACCTTCCGGCTGCTCTCCAGCGACGCGGCGCGCGTGCTTCGCATCGACGCCTCGTCATCGGCAGCCGACGCGCTTGGCCTCTCTGGAGGCGGAGAGCGCCAGCCGCTCGGAGAAACGGGCGTGCTCCACGACCTCGGAGCGCACTCGCGGCTCGAGAGTGCCTCGATCCTTGGCGCCAACCAGCTCACGGACCGCTCCCGCGGCCGTTTCCCCAACTTGCGCGGCCGTCAGAGCCCACCGAAGGCGCCGGAGGAGACGCGGCAGGCGAGGAACAGCGTACTGGACGCCCGCGACGGCGCTGGGTCCCTCTACACGGGCGTCGTGCGTAGTCTACTGCTCGGCCGCCCTCCGTCAGCCTCCGACGCGGTAGCAGTGGCTTCCAGCCTCTTGGAACAGCAGCAGCAGCAGCAGCAGCAGACGCGCAAGTCGATGCTGCTGAGCAGTAAGGAGCGCGCTCGGGTCGTGCCGACCAAGCACGGGCGCCACTGGAAGACCGAGCTGCGCTTCCCGCCCACTATCAGGCGTCTTGGAGCGCCATAGCCGCCAGGCGGGCGGGTACAGTACAAGTTGAAGCAGGGCAAGCGTTACATTTAAAAACTACTTCCCATCCACATATCCTACTGTGCCGTACAGTACCACATCAGCTCTTCACGTTACTTTTAAATGCTACTTCAATGCCACGAGCTACGCTCTATCTATCTTTCGCACACGAGCGGTGCGACACTACTCGAAGAAGCGCGAGGTTGACGCCGTCGGCGGCGGTGTGCGCACCCTCCTTCCCTCCTCCCAGCTATAAAGCACGTACAGAGCGCCTTGCTCGCTCCTCCTCCTCCCTCGCCTGCTCGTCCTCCTGCTCTGGACAGCGCCCATGTTTCTATGTGCGCGAAGCAAAGGCGCCCACGACCACGTCGACGGCGACGGCCACGCGCCGTCTACTTCCCCGTCGCCATCTCCTTCGTCATTATTACCGCTCGGGATCCCACCGCGGAGCGTCTCCAGCGCGGCGCGCGTCGAGGTGCGTACGGTTTGCACTCGCTGGTTGCATAGCTGGCGGCCGCCACCTCTTCTTCACACTTGCAGTTCCTCTTCTAAATGGACTCGGATGGCCCAGGAAGCGCGCGCCGAGGCCCCAGTCGCGGCGTACCTGGCGCGGCTACGCGCCATGCAGACGCTTGTGGCCGAGCTACTGAGCGTGCACGCGCTGTCGCCAGCCATCCGGTACGAGGCGCGGCAGGCGCTGGCGGTGGACGCGCACGAGTGGTGGAAGGAGGTCGAGGCGCGAGGAGCCGCCGCGGCCGCCGCTCGAGCGGCGCGAGGCGGCTCCGGCGCCTGCAGCTCACCGCAAGCGGACGCAGAGGGCTCGCAGGGCTCGGAGGCGAGCGTCGAGGCGCTGGGCATCGTGCTGCAGAGCCTGGACCGCGCCAACCGATCGCGGCGACGGCATCTCCACGCACCGAGCGACGCCCCTCGACCAGGCCACGCGAGGGATCAGACGGCGCTGGACGCCGCCACCACACTGGACTCCGCCACGCTGCTGCAGCTCTTGGAGTCCGCGGAGGGCGCGATCGGGTTCGCCGGCGCCTCGGCGCTGCGCAAGCTCTTCCACGACTGCTCGTCGGCGCAGCGGACGCGGCCTTGGCCCGCCATCGACCTCGCGGCCGCCGTGATGGTCAACCTGGTGCTGCAGCAGTGCGGCGTCGGCTCGCTGCACGCCTTCCACCCGCACGTGCTGATGGCGTCGATCCCTCGGCGGAGCTTCCCGGGCCGAAAGTCGTGGGAGTGCTCGGTCTGCCGCCGCGTCTCGCCCACGTCGTTGGCCGACGGGCAGGCGCCGCCGGCCTACCGCTGCTCCGCCTGCGACTTTAACCTCTGCCGCGAGTGCTTCACGCGGGTGCCCAACGCCGCGTTCTTCCGCGCCGACGGCAGCAGCGCCGACATGCCGCGCGGGGCGCAGCACGTGGCGCGCGCGGAGCACCTGCAGCTCGACGTCCGCCGGGTGTTTTCGCTCTCGCTACCGAGCTTGCAGACGCAGAGCGGCCCGGAGCTGCGCGTCGTGTCGACCAAGCTCCTCATGGAGCTGCGGAGACGCATGCTCGAGGTGTACCCACACCAGTCGAGCACCTTGGCGCCGTTCATCGGGCTGTTTGAGGAGATGGTGCGCGTCCCGTCGGTGGCGTACGCGATGGTGACGTCCTCGGAGCTGCCGTGGTTCCCTCCGTTCTCGAGGACGTGGACGATGTCGCTGCACACGGTGCTCGGGCCGTTCCTGCGCGTGACGACCATGCTCAAGAACGCGCACGACATTGACGCGGCCCTCCACGCCAAGAGCTCGCCGCGGCTTCGCTTGCGCGCCAAGTGGCAGAGCGGGTACCACGACGTGCGCCGCCGACTCCATGGCGTCATGCGCGCCCTGCTGGACCCACGCACGCAGCACCCGCTCGTGGTGGACGCCACGCTCTGCTGGGTCGCCTTGACGCTGCTCGCGGCGGACGGGCGGCGGCGCATGAACTACGACACGAAGGAGCGGATGGACGGCTTCTTGATCAACCTGTCGAGCATGCTCGTGGCGGCCGTCATGCCGGCACTGCAGCAGGCTGAGACGAACCCGCGCGTGCTCGACGTCGACTACCACCAAGTCGTCGACGCTGTCCGCGCGTATGGGAGCAAGGACTTCCCCGAAGCGCCGCTGCGGAGCATGCTGGGCGGCGACGGAGAGGGCGAGGCGCTCTGGAGAGCGGCTCGGGAGGACGAAGAGGCTGCACGCATCCAGGAGCGCGACCGGGAGCACATTGCGCGCTACCGACACGCCGCCGAGCCCCCGAGGGAGAGCGCGTACTACCCGAGGATGAGCTGCCACGAAGGCGTCGTGTGCGATCGCTGCGAGACGCACAACATGGAGGGCGTGCGGTACAAGTGCGCCTTGTGCGGAGACATGGACCTGTGCAGCGCGTGCTTTGCCGAGTTCCTCGCCCGATACCCGTGCTCGCCGACCGACAAGCCGCCTGCTTCCGTGCCGCCAGAGCCCACGGCGGACGTGATGGCGCACCACCGCAACCACCTCTTCCTTCGAGTCGACGTGCCGGTGCCGATCTTTGCCATCCGCCACTTCCGGCCGCTCCAGCTCGACCTGGACGCCATGCGGCGCCGCGCCGTCCACGACGACCCGCGCGCGCCGCCCGACGAGGCGCTGGCTTGCAGCGACTGCGGCGCCGGCTTGGCCGACGCGGAGATGGTGTACCGGTGCTCTAACTGCTTTGACGCGCGGGTCGTGTGCGCGGACTGCCTCGCGGCCGAGGAGAAGTGCCACAACCCGCACCTGATGCACGCGCCCGGACACCTGTACCTGGCGGTGCCCAAGGCGTGGCGGCGGGTCTTTTCGATGGACGGCGACGCGGCGCGGGCGGCGCTGCGCTTCCGGAGCTTGCTGCACCCGCCCGCGCTCGTGTCGAGGCGCGCGTTCGACACGTCGACGGAGCTGCTGCACTTGACGATCAAGAGCCTGCACTTTGGCCCGCTGAGCACGCTGGCGCGCTGGACGAGCACGTTCAAGGAGGCGCGCGAGCTGCAGGCGTTCTGCGCCTGCGAGGAGGAGCGGCTCGAGTACGAGCGCGCGCTGCACGAGCAGGAGCGCGGCGGGAGCTCCGCCCACGGAGCGCGGCGGAGGCGGCCGCTCAAGTTTTCCTCGCACTACTCGGCCAGCAAGGCCCGGTGCGAGGAGCTCCAGGCGAAAGTCAGCAAGATGGAGCTCCACTTGCTGGACAGCGCGCACGTGGCGGAGTGGCTCGTGTTCTACAGCCGCGCGTGCCGCTGGCTGCTGTCGACGGCGTCGACGACGCAGGACCCGTTCGCCGAGGCGCTCTCGAGCTTCTCGGCCGCCTTTAGCGCGTTCCCGGAGCACTTTTTCTTCGACCTGTGCACCGCGACGTTCGTGCTGGCGCTGGACCGCGTGGACTACCACGAGGTCGCCGCCGTGCTCAAGGACGAGTACGCGGAGGACCTGGACGGAGACGCAGGCCGCGCGGCGGCGTCCCCGCTCGTCGTCGAGCCGATCGCCGTCATGCTGGCGCAGCTGGTCATGGCCAAGGGGTGCTCGAAGAACCCGCACCTGCGGCTTGAGGCGCTGCGGTCGCTGGCGGCCGTGCTGACGTTCCTGGCCAAGAGCACGCGTAACCGCGTGGTGGAGCGGCTCTTTGCACGCAGCCCGCTGCTGCGCACGTCGCTGGCGCGCGGCTTGCTGCAGTTCCACCACGAGATGGACGCGTACAACAGCAGCACCAACGGCCTGGCCTGGAGCAGCGCCGTGAGCTCTGGCGACCACGTGCTCTGGGGCTTCCTGCCCACGCGCCTCTCGGTCCTCTTGCTGCTGCGCTTCCTCTGGCAGCTCCCGAGCCAGCGCCGCGTGCTGGCGGAGCTGGCGACGCGGACTGCGCCCGCCCGTGCGCTGGCCGGCTCGAGCCCCGACGTGCGCCGAGCGGAAGCCCTCCGCCAGGAGTGGACGTGCCTCGTGACTGGCCTCTGGAGCGACCTGGCCAAGCTGTTCGACGAGGGCGCGACCAAGATCAGCGTGCTGCGCCAGATGAACGAGCTGATCGCGTCGGCGATGGACGGGCAAGTGCTCGTGGTGCCGTTCCGGCCCGCCATGCTCGACGGGTACATTGCGATCCACTCGAAGCACCTGCGCCTGACGCTGCGCGCGCTCATTGAGCTGCTGGAGCTCGCCTCGTGGCTCGCCGACAGCCTCGCGCTGCGCCAGTCGGCGCTGCTCGCACCGGAGCTGCTCGAGCAGGGCGCGCGCACGGTCTGCTTTTTGCTGGCGAGCGTCGCGCAGGCGTTCGACGCTGGCGAGTGGGCCTTTTCGCGCCCGCTGGTCGAGGACGGCAAGGCCATGCTGGCCAACCTGGTGCTGCTTGTCGTGCGGTGCGCCGGCGCGCACGTGGCACGCGGCGACTGCCGCTGCTCGCCGTCGTCGTTCTGGAAGGTGATCCACTTCAGCGGAGACGCGGCGGGCGCGCGCATCGGCGACGTGGACGCGCTCGCGCGCTGGCACCTCAACGCTGTGTGCACGCGGATTGAGTCGGACCGGTTCCTGGACGGCTCGGAAGACGGCGAGGCCAGCGCGCCGAGTGACGGCAGCGACCAAGAGTCGGACGGCGACAGCCTGGGCGAAGCGGCCGTGTGCGCGGCGGACGAGGTGGACGAGGACATGGCGCTCGCGATCCTCGAGCAGCAAGCAGCCACTGCCGCCGCGAGTAAGGCGAGGAGGCGGTCGCCAGCCGCGCGCGAGTCGAGGAGCCGCGCGTCTCGCGCGCTGGCCAAGCGCTTCATCGCGGCGCTGGCGCGGGACGGACGCTTTGACTTTGACAAGCTGTCCCTCTCTACGGGGCACCTCCGCGCGGCCGGAGATGCGAGTGACTTTTTCGAGCACGTGGACCCGTCGTGGGTGCAGCAGTTCCACGGCGTGCTGGCTGAGGCGCGGGCCATGATGGAGTTGCAGGAAGCCGTCGAGCAGCTGCTGGGCGAGGTGCCCGAGCAGTACCTCGACCCGCTGCTCAGCACGCTCATGACGGACCCCGTGCGGCTCCCGTCGGGCAACATTGTCGACCGCGCGGTGATTGAGCGCCACCTCTTGGCGTCGCCGAGCAGCGGCGTCGACCCCTTCACGCGCGAGCCGCTGACGCTCGACATGCTGGCGCCGTGCGACGCGCTCAAGCGGGAGATCCGGCTGTTCCTGCGCGCCAAGCTGCGCCACTTGGAGCAGCCGTCGCGGCAGGAGGACGTGCTCGCGACCTGGGGACTTGGCTGGGACTACCTCTTTGACGCGGACGACGGCAGCGGGGAGGAGGAGGGCGGCCGCAAGACGGCCGCGTGACGGAGGGCGAGGACGAGGAGGACGGCAAGCAAGCAACAAGGACGCGCTTGCTCATCATGGTGCATGGATAATATACTCGCGTACCGGCCGGCCACACGGAGCCTCCCTCCCTCCCTCACGAGGGGCCCTGCTTCTGCTGCAGGTAGGAAAAGAGGCCGCGCATCATGACCTTGGCCTCGCCCAGCGCCTCGCCGGCAATGTCGCGCGCCGTGGACGTGACGGCCTTGGCGCTGCCGAGCGTCGACAGCGCGAGGCTCTGCGCGTGCTGCACCGTGCCCTTGACCATCTTGAGCTTGGAGGTGACGCCCAGCAGGCGCCGCACGTTGGACAGGAAGGACACGGACCCGTCCGCGTCCGGCAGTAGCTGCAGCACGAGCGTCCCGTCGGCGTGGCCCGCCGCCAGGAGGATCACGGCCTCCGTCGGCCCGACGCACATGGCCGACACGGGCGACGCGGACGCGGCTGGTGAAGGCGGCGACGGCTCGTACTCTTGGACGACCACGAAGCTGCCAGCGCAAGAGACAAAGAGACACAGAGAGGTGATACAACGTGAGTCCATCGTCGCCCTCCCCCTCCTCCTCATCGACGCGGGGAGAAAGAGAGCAGCGCGCGAGACGCCGACGGACCAACGGACGTACTCTTCAATGCGGCAGATGCGGATCGTGCCGGGGAAGAGCGTCAGGATAACGAGGTCGCCCTCGGCCGACAGCTGCACGTCCACCACGTCCTCGTCCTCGAGCGCGTGCGCCCCAACGAGCACGCCCAGCAGGTTGTACACGCTGCACACACTCGCCACCACCGTCTCGGCCGCCTCGGACGCGACCGACCCCCGATCTGCGTCGTCCTCGCCCTCGTCGTCTTGATCGCGGTCGTCTCGAGGGCCAGCGAGTGTCTGCGTCACACGCGTCACCGTCAGCATGTACCCCTTGGCGGACACGCGGACGTGCGCGAACTCGGCGCGAGTCGTCGTCCCTCGACCGCCGGCCCCGGGCCCCACGGGCGCTCGCGAGGGCTCGAGCACGAACGAGACCTGTCCGTCGTTATAGAGAAAGTGGGCGAGCGCCACCGTCGCCGTGCACGAGAGCACGAGCCCGAGGAGCGAGCTGACGCAGCAGTCGAGCACGGCGCCCGCGTGGCCGCGCAGCACGAGCAGCGGGCTGGGCGACACGCGTGGCAGGCGGAAGAGCAGGTCGGGCTTGACGCGCGAGAGGCGCCAGACGGCCAGCGTGCCGTCCGCGCTGCCCGACACGAGGAGCTGCTCGTCGTCCTGCTGGCTCGCCGGCGCCGTCGCGTGCGACCACTTGTCCATGCTCAGGCACGAGACGGCGGCCGCGTGGCCCACGACGCTCGCCTTGCCGACCACGTGCCCGTTGTCCAGGTCCAGCAGCCGCAAGTGCAGCGCGCCGTTGCGCGCGCCGCCCGACACGAGCACGCGCCCGTTGCTCGTGATGGCGACGGGGAAGCCCGCGGAGGAGCGCGGTCGCCGGCCCGAGGCGTGGCCGCGGTGCTCGAACACGGGCACGCGAGGGACGTAGTCGAACGGCGAGTCGTCGCGCGCGACCTCGAGCAGCCACGGACAGCTCGGCGCGCTCGTGGGGGTCGACGGCCCGCTGGCGGCGACGGGCGACAGCTCGACGCTGGCGCTGGGAGGGTCGTCGTCGCTGCCCTCGAGCATCCCCGCGGCCTCGTCGACCGACAGGCTGGCGAACGCCTCGGGCCACCGGTCTCGCGGGGGCGGCGACGTCGGCGCCCCCGCGTCGTCGCCCGCGTCGCTGCTGCGCGGCTTGGGCGCCAGCTTCCAGTGGAAGAGCTCGACGACGCCCAGCTCGTTGACGCTGACCACGCGGTCGGGCAGGATCTTGAGCAGCCGGATGCGGCTCGCGGCGATCGGCTTGACGGCCACCGCCGGGCTCCAGGCCTTTCGCCGCTCCTGCGCCGCCGGCGCCGCGTCCTGGAACGCCAGCGACAGCGGCTTGGGGATGTACGACACGGGTCCGCTGCTCCCCACGCCCGGTGCGGAGGCGGCGGCGCTGCTGCTGCTGCTGCTCGCACTACCGCCGGCCGCTCCGCCGCCAGCCGCCACGCCTCCGCCCGTCGCGGCCGCCGCCAAGGCCGCCGCCGCGGAGGAACCCGATGCGGTCCCTGGGAGCTTGCGCGCGAACGTGACGGGGTGGCGCTTGGGGTGGGCGCTCGTGAAGAGCTGCATGGGGCACTGGCCAAAGTGCGCGATCTGCAGCTCCATCGACTCGCGCAGGAAGGGGTCGTCGACCTGGTCCAGGTCCACGACGCCGTAGTACGTCAGGTAGTAAAATACGTTGTTGGCCTGCAGCGCCGCGCGCCCGCGCTGCTTGTAGCCAAAGATGAGGTCCACCCACGCATGCAGGTGGCGCGAGACCATCTCGCTCTCGAGCGCCGCGCGGTGCAGGCGCACGAACTGCTCGGGCGAGCCGCCGGCCCAGGGCGGCAGCCGCACGTCGCCTACTTGGCGCAGGTCGTGGCGCCGGCCGAGGTCGAAGCGGTTGACGTTGCGCAGGAAGCTCGGGTCGGCGAAGAACTCGGGCGTGAGCTCCTTCATCTCGGACATTTGCGAGTTGCACATGCGCCACGTCTCGTGGATCGAGTCAAAGAGGCGGTCGGGCAGGTCGAAGGCGCCGCCCTGCATCTTCTGGTGCAGCGACGCGAAGGGCTCGAGCCGGAAGAGGAAGAAGAGCACGACGCCCGCGTACGTCGAGTAGTGCGAGCCGTAGAGAAACTTGGGGATCACCGGGTCGTCGAACGAGTGGTACCGGTCCCAGTACTCCTGCAGGCGCGCCGGGTTGAGCGCGCCGACCGGCTTGGACAAGTCGCGGAAGCTGCTCGGGTCGCTCAGGTCCAGCGTCTCGCTCTCATAGTCGGCCAGCACCCAGGGGAACACGGGGTACTGCGTCAGGTCGTTGAAGCTGCGGCCCGCGAACGTGTTGAGCGCCATGAGGTAGTCAAAGTTGCTGATCTGGCGGTGCTGCCACGCCTTGGTCGTGGACGCCAGGTGCGGCAGGACACGGCCTGGCCACTGCTTGGGCACGCTCCGCGGTAGGAATGAGTACAGCAGCCGCGCGATCTCGTTGCGCCGCGACTTTGTCGACGCGGGGAAGTCGAGGAAGTGGCTACTACCGTTGCGGAAGAAGAGCTCGAGCGCCGAGTCGCGCAAGCGGTAGCGGCGCAAGTAGGCGCCCACGACATGGCCGTACTTCCAGCGCCAGCACCGGTGCAGTCCCGGCGCCGCCTCATCCGTCGACGAGTCCCCGCGGGAGCTCGATTCGCTCGCTGGCGGCGCGGAGCTCGTCGTCGTCGAGCAAGTTGGCGACGATTTGACGGACGATGGGCCCTCACGGCCGCCCTTCGGGGTGCGAGCGCTCGTGGACCCGTCGTCCACCTCCAGCGCGTCCGAGGAGGACGGCTGCTGCGGGATGAAGACCAAGTGCTTGCCGCAGACAACGAGGTATCCTTGGACGATGCCCTCCGCCACCACGCGTCGGCACCGCACGCGCGCGAATACTTGGTCGTTGGCTGCCACGCCCATTCCCGCGCCGGGGTCGACCCCTGTCGCGTCCTGCTCGTCCATGTAGACAGCGCCAGGCTCGTTGCGCACGCCTGTGCTCGCTGTGGAGGTCGGTGGACTAGGCGGCGACGGTGTCGATGCCGTCGCCGAGTGTTCCTCCCTTGCTGTCGGAGTGGCGGCCACGGCCTTGGACGCGGCCCGCTCTCGCACTTGCTGCAGCAGCTCCTTGTCCTCTTCGTCATCGTCCAGAAGCTCTCCAGGGTCGTCGCCACCAGCTCCTTTCTCCTCCGAGCGTGTCAGCAGATCGTCCGACGTGATGTCCGGGATCTCGCCGCCTCCCTGCTCCGCGACCACTCGGCCAACGCGCTTGAGCAGCATGCCGCCTGCTTTCGCCGCCGGAGAGCTCAACGGACTGTTCGCCACCATTTCGTCCAGGCCGTGGATGAGCTCGAGCGTCAGTGAAGGCTGCCTCCGACCGTCCAAGCTCTGGTTGATTACCGAGGAGGACGTGTCGCTGGATGCGTCGTGAGCCTCCTCGCCGTCGCCAGCGACACGGGGAGGCTGAAGCGAGCGACTAGCGCGGGCGGTCAGCAGGAAGTCGACATCAAGCGCCCGACGTGTCCGGCCTGGGAACGCCGACTCGAACGACGCGATGCGCCACACGCGCTGCCGATGCAGCGCATCCAGCACGTCCGGCGCCGTGGCCTGCAGAGCGTCGTGCTCGTGCTCTGTCCGGAAGATGAACTCGTGCTTGAGCCACAGCGTCTTCGCCCAAGCGCGCCGCCTCGGGGCAAAGCGCGCGCGGACGGCCACGGCACGATCTCGCTCGCGGCGAGTTGCTGTCTCGAGGCTCTGGAGCATCCGGTCTTCCTCCACCTCGAGCGCTGCCCACAACACGCGGTCGCCCCCGTCATCGAACGCTTCGACGCTCGACGATCTGGTCCGAGCACGTGGCAACGAGCCGCCGCTACCAGCAGCTGCCACGCGCGACGACTCGTTCGGCAGCATGGACGTTCGCAGCTCTTGCGCGGACGGGAAGTACGGCACCATGTCGCCCGCTTCTTCTCGCTCGTGCACTTCCGTGTCGTTCAAGGGCGCCGCGAGCGCGTCCAGCACGACGCCGACCGCCTCTGCTTCAGACAAGGTGCTCAGCGCATGGACAGTCACGTCAGCCGCATACAGGTCGTCTGCGAACGCGCCAGAAGTGCAGATGCGCAGCGTCAGTCCGTGAAGCAGTGCAAGCGAGCGTGGCCGCGCGTCTCCGGCCTCAGAGTCGAGCTTCCGTGCGTCCTCGTGGCCGTGGGAGATGAGAGCTCGGCGAAGGCAGACCAAGGCGCTGAGGAAGACGTCGCGCGTCGGGATGCTCTCGTACACCTTGAGTGCCGCGACAGGACCCATCTCCTGCTGGAAGCTCTCGATAAGAGTGTCGACGACGCGTTGCATCATGGAGACGTCGCCGACGTAGGGCAGAGCGCGCTGGAGGATCTGGAGACCGGGGGCGAGTCCGACGCGGTGCATCTTGTTCGTGCTCTGCATCAGCCGGACGTTCATGTCGAGCACGGCGTTCAGTAGGAACAACTGCGCGTCCGACCAGCAGCGAGACAGCGGGGTTTCGCCTAGAGCATCATCGCCCTGGGGTGGACACGGAGGCGAGGGTCCGCCGCTAACTTCCGCTTGCTCAACTGCCACGTCTGTTCGAGCGTTCACGACCGGAAACGGAGACACAAGCAGCGTCTCCTGAGCGAGGAACAGCAGGCGCTGCACGTTCTCCGCGAACACTCGAGAGAGAATCGTGCGGCTACGCGCCATCCGCTGGATCACAATGCCCGTGACACGACAGAGCCAATGCAGAGGGTGCACGAGCAGCTCGGAGCGTCTGGCCTGCGCCAGCACCACCGCTGGAGGGATCGACGACGCCGGAACAGTCGATACTCCGCCCGACAGAGTAGACGACGCGGTGGCTGGCTGCTCGTACTTTTGCTGGATGCCCTTCAGCGAGAGGATCACATGCGTCATCGATCGCCAGCCGCGGTTACTGCTCATCGCTCGGCATAGGAGCGACACGACCGTGTCCAGCACCAGGTCCTCGTCCGTCTTGCTGGCGTCGACACGATACGCTCGCCTATACGGCGATGCCGTCTCCGTGGCCGAGGTCGTACTTGACGATGAAGTCGGTGGCGACGAAGGAAGCGAGTCCACACCAACCGATCCGTGAGCGTCCTGCTCTTCACTGCTCTGCTCGTGCAGGGAGCACACGAGCGTGAGCTCCAGCAGTGCGTCGGCCCAGTGGCGCTTGAGCGCCAGCAGTTGGTCTTGCAGTGCCTCGTCCGTCTTGAGCTCAACGTTCATGTCCATCAGCACCTTTTCGCGAAAGCGAGCGCTGCTCTTGGCCAGCAAAATGGGCAGGAACGGCAACACGCCGCGTAACGGGAGGGATAGCATGCCGCTCACGCCCTCGTCAAAGAGGTCGGCCATGAGCATCCCGTCCGCCGCCTGGCCAGCAGTGCGTGCTTCCGAGGCATCAGCATCCGACGACGCACTTCCAGAGCCACCCGACAGGCTGCGCAATGCGGTCATGCGGACGACGGCGATGCGCTTTTCCCATGTCAGAGTTAGCCGCTTCTTGCCCACAAACTGCGCCACGAGCTTGATCCAATCTGCAAGCGTGGCGACGCCCAAGCCGACGCCCGAGGGATCTCCTCCGCCTCTGCCCGAGCTTGAGCCACTCCCTGAACCAGCGCCCGTGCCGCTAGCCGACGCGCCAGCAATCCCGCTGTCAGCTGGCACGATGCTGCTGTCGTGGAGGGATGACAGAGACGGTGTACCGGCCGACGAGGCGATCGGGAACAGCATCGAGCCCTTCTTGGTCGGGTCGTTCATGATGATACTGTGCTGGACGCCAATCCGCCACGCTGGGTCGAAGTAGAACTCCATCATAAGCTCGAGAAAGCCAACCGAGAAGGTGCCGTCGCCGTTCAAGATCGCGCGCAGGTACTCCTCGATCCCGCACCACACGGTGCGTCCTTCCACCGACTCGAGCCAGTCCAACAGGTAGATGAGCACGGGTACGCACGCCATGTGCACACGCACAGAGGATGAGGCGGCTGCGTGGGTCCATCCGAGTGCTGCTGCCGATGTCGAGCTGGGGGGATTGGTACTGCCCTCATCACTCCCAGTCTCTTGGCGTGGCCGCATCAGTAGCAACAAGCAGTCAATAAAACTGGAGCTCACGAGTCCGAACCGCATGTCGAGGAACGACACGCAGAGCCGACGCAGCAGCTGCAGCAGTGGAGAGCAGATCTCGGCGTCGTCGCTCGTGAGAAGGAAGCGCACGACCGCGCGTAGATTGCGCAGCAGCGAGAAGCGGATCTGCACGTTGCTCAGCACGCTGGTCGGGTACTTTGCATCGTTCCTGGCAGCGCTGTTGTCTGGCGCGCTTCCTTGTTGAGCCGCGTCCTGGTCGCTCCAAACAATGTCCTTGAGGCCGATGATGAACACCCCGCCATACCTGGCTGATCCGGTCACCGAGGCGGCTGGTTGCGTGGCTTGATTGCCGCTACCATCCTTCAGGCCCAAAGAACCCCTGGGGGCACCTCCAGCTCCGCCAGCACTCGCCGAGCCCGTCGCGTTGCCGCCACTACTCACCGCACCAGCCGAGGCGGCGCTTCCTGTTCCAGGCGATACGGCTGAGGTCGTGTCCAGGACCTCATCCTCGAGCACTTCATGCACGTGAACGCTCTGGTTGGTGAGGCAAACCTCGATGACCTCGACGAGCGTCTGGATGCACTGCTGCTTCCAGTGCCGCTCCTTGTCCGTCTGTTCCGTGAACTGTTGAGAGTTCTGGCTCGCCGACTCAGCTCCGGGAGGAATCGATCCACGCCTTTGCTGCGATGCTGCGTCATCTCCGTCGCTCGAATCCGTGGCGTAAAACTCCGCGAGGATCTCCAGGACCTTTTCGACGCCCTGGAGGTCGTTAAACACGTGCGGGTACTCACAGGCGAGGCCGTAGAGCTGATGCGTGAAGATGGACTGGGTCTTGTAGTCGCACCCCGTCCACAGGCGGTAGTCTAGCAGGATTGCGCGCACTGCAGACGCGAACAGCGGCGTCGTTTGCCAAGCGGACGAGTGGAAAGGGTGCTGCGATCGTGCGCCGCCGTCACGTTGGCCGTGGTCATAGGCTGGCGTCGCAGGCAGCGGCAGCATGTCGTACAGGCTCCTCACCATCTCGACGAGCACCACGAGGCTTCCCGGCGTCCAAATGGACGCTAACCGTGATTGATGTGCGCACAGCACGTGCGCAAACATGTGGAATGTGTGCTGCTGCAGCGCCGCTTGCTGGTTGGCTGGGCTGTTCAGCAGCAGTCCCTTTAGGGTCCACAACATGTCGACCACGATGCCCTCCACCACTTCCGCTGCGTCCGACGAAGCGGGCGAACTGCTCTTGCCTGTGTCACCGTCGCTCTCGCTCTCGCAGACGGCATCGTAAGCTGTAAGCACGTAGTCGAGCAGCACGATGACGCCTTGGAGGCCCAAGGTGCGGTACCAGGCGGCGCGACAGTCCGGGAAGAGTAGCTTCTGCACGTTCTTCCCGATGCGCGCGTTGCGCTGCTGGATCTCGGCCGACACGCCCACCGTACTTTCGAGCGCGATCCATTTGCTGGTCCCTCCAGACGTGACGGCGCCTTCGGCCAGCCACTCGACCCCAAGGTCGTCGTAGTCTTCGTTGACCACGTTCTGCGCTGTGAAGGAGAACACGACCTCGGCCTTGCACAGCTCGCCCCACGCGCCGCTGCAGTCCGGGATGGACACCGCGGATTCACCAACGACCGACTCATGGAAGCCACCCGTGAGTGGGTTCGCCGCGCTGTTGGCGTTGACGTTGGCTACGGACGGCGGGAGGAGTCCCCACCGATTGAACGACGACACGGAGGGCCCGAGGCGGTAGAGCATGGCGATGAGCTCGGCCGACAGCTCGTCCTTGTACATGGACGCGCTGGCCACCTTGACAGAGAAGCCCTTGCCGCCGCCGACGGTACACTTGGAGGCCGTCACGAGCCCAGACGGGTACACGAGCTCGTCGCGGAACTGCAGCGCGGCGTCCACGTAGCAGCTCACCTGACTCTTCTTGACGTAGTGCAGCGAGTGCGAGAGGACGAGCAGGTGCCACGTGTCGGGCCGCATGCGTACGCGATACTGCACGCGCTTCCACTCGGTCGACGCCGCCGAGCTGGACGACAGGATGGCCGCGGCGCTCTGGTGGAACCTCCGCTGCTCGGCGGCTGCCGGCGCGCCGCTGCTCACCGTCAGCAGCAAGGTGCCGCTGTTCTGGCTAGCGGTCGTGTCTCGCTCGAGCGTCGCCTCTACGCCCAGCGCGCCCGAGTTGTTGACGAACCGGAAGAGCGAGAACTTGCCTTCGCTCGGTGGCCCGCCGGGCTTGACGCTTGCGGCGCCCGTGCGGTCCACGTAGACCCAGAGCGCGACCGAGTACCCCCGGAAGGCGGCCCAGTCGATGATGGGCAAGTGCATGCACCCGCTCTCTTGGAAGGCGAAGAACGCCGGCGGCGGCGCGACCGCCGTCCCTGGCAGCATGTACTGCGTCTGGCGCTCTTCCTCGCGGTCTGTAGGGGTCGGCTCCGCCGCCACGAGCAGCCGCACGGCGAACGAGCGCGTGGAGCGTCGCACCTCACGAAGAAGCGCTAGATGGTCAGTGTGCGGGTCGAAGCGCGCCAGCATGCTCGAGCGCACGAGCGCGCGCAGTTCTCGCGCCGGGTCGAACGGCTCGGGCCGCTGGCTTGGCGGCGCGTTATGAGCGAGCGAGGGCGCTGCGCGCTCCGCCTCCGAGCTGGCCGCTTGGTCCATGACGGTAGCAGTCTTGCGTGCAGCTGGGGAAGGGCGGGCCGGCGCCCATGCAGCGGACGGGAGGGACGCGCGAGGAGGGACGCAGCTAGTGCCGCTCCAATATGGGGAACGAGGTGCGTGGGTTTGTTGGCTTTCCATAGATAAGGTGGAGAATCAAGGATATAAAGTTATATTCAGGATCTCTCCGAAATTAGTGTGCTGTATTGAGGATGGAGCCTGATATAGTGGTAACCAACAACTTCAACCAGTTGTAGCATCGGTCGTCGGTCAGTTTCCTGAGCGAGTCCCCTGGAGTTTCCCTGGCAGACGAGCAGCAGAGCATACCTAGTAAGCACGCGTACAGCCAGCCAGCCATGGGAAGGAGTATGGCGGACGCCCTACGCTCTTACCGAGCAAGCGTCTGGCCGCGCGAGGAAGAGCTGGGGAGAAGCCAGAGACCGCGGCGTCCGCGCCCATCGGAGGCGGCGCGTGGTACTCGAACGACTGGGAGACGACGGCGAAGGCGAAGACGCTGAGGGCCGTCAGGAGCCCCATGATGAAGAAAATGTAGTCGAGGTGGCCGACGTTGAGGTCGCTCGGGATCCAGAACGAGAATATGCTGTTGATGCCGCCGCCCACGATGTAGCCGAGCGTCGTTGTCAGCAGGTTGAGCGCCTGGCATACGCTGCGCATCGACTCGGGCACCTCCGAGTAGAACAGATCGTACGCTGTGGACCAAACGACGCGGTTAGACAAGACATACCTTTCAACTAGCGACAGCTGGGCGACTCGGTACCGTACACGAGATGCTCGTGAGGATCTCGCTGATGCCGATCAGCAGGTACTGGGGCGTCTGCCACCACACGCTGAGCGTGGCCATGGGGAGCGCCTCGGACTCTTCAGAGCAGTTGGAGATGAACCCATCGACAGACGGGCTTGCCTTCCGCTGCTGCTCGACCCACCCGGCCGTCAACATGGCGAGCAGCGAGCACACCAGCCCCGCCCCAATCTTGCGCAGCAACGTCGGCTCCACTCCAACATAGCGCAGCAGCGGGTACACGATGCGATCGAAGATCGGGATAAACACGAGGATGATGCCCGAGTCGAGGATGTTCAGCATGGCCGCCGAGATCATCGTCGGGTCCGCGGCGCCCGGGTTGATGCGCAGGTCCATCTGGCACCCTTGGAGCACGAAATTGGAAGACATTTGCCCGTAGACGGCCCAGAAGGTGACGATCATACTCAGGTAGGGCGAGAGGCGGATTACTTGCGCGACGTCCTTGACCTCGAGGCGTGAGAACGCGCCGCCATTGTCGCGCGCTGCCAGAAGCAGCCAGTCCGTATCCTTTCCCGAGCAGACGAGGACGACGGACCCGTACAAGACGCATGCGGCACCAGCGAGTGCAAAGCCAAGGTGCCAGTTGTTGTCGAAGATGAAGTACGACGCCGTCGTGAGGAGAATGCCCGGGATGAAGGCAAGCCACCCACTGAGCACCAGCTTCCCGTGCCAGGAGCGCGAGCCCGCTTGGAGCAGCACGGCGAAGAACTTGGAGAGTGCGCTGCCCTTTGGCGGGATGCAGCGGTAGCGATGGCGGCCCGTGTAGAAGATGAGCACGGCCACGACGAAGAAGGCCGACGGGATCAGGAACGACGCGAAGAACCCGTACTTAGACGAGATGAACGGTGGGATGCCGTTGACCGCGAGATTCGTGAGCACTCCGTAGCTGAATGTCGCGCCGACATTGATGGCCCAGTAGAACCAGTTGAAAAAGCTGTCCTTCTCCCGGCGCTGCTCCGGGATGTCAATGTCGAACTGGTCCGCGCCGAGCACCACGACGTTGGGCTTGATGCCGCCTGCGCCAAACGCAACGCCGCCGAAGAGACCCAGCATGAAGATCGGCGTCGACGCCACGGACGGGGCGGAAGCGACCACGCATAACGCGAGCCCAGCAATGTAGACCAGGCAAAAGCTCACGATGCTGCAGAGGTGGAGACGACACACGCTCGAGCATTAGACGACTCGCACTACCGAGCCCTTCCCTTCGCCCCGCAGGTAGCGCACGTACGTGGTGAAGCGGCCTAGATGGCGGTCGGCCACGTACGCGCCGAGCAGCGGCGTGAGGTACGACAGCGACGTGAAGAGGCTGTTGAGCTCCGTGGCCAGCACCGTGTTCATACCGAGGTTCTTGTGGAAGAAGATCGGCAGCGAGCCCGACAGCCCATAGTATGCCAAGCGCTCGCAGAACTACAGTGGCGCACGCACGTAACGTCCAGCAGAGCAGCATTAGCCTCCCTTTCAGTCACTCCCCTCCAGAGTATGCACGCAAGAAGCAGCATGTACCTCGGTGACCAGGATGAAGGAGCACACGTTGAGGATGATGGACTTTTGCGGACGCGACGCGCCGTCCCCGCGCGCCGCCTTGACGGGCAGCAGGGACGACGTCTCGCTCTGCTTGGGGCCAGCCGACCGACCCGCCTCCTGCGCGCTCAGCTTGTCCTTGTTGGGCGCCATGTCTCGCGCCTCCAAGTCGCCGCCGTCCTTGCGCTCGCCGCCTTCTCTATAGCTACTGTAGCGTTGGCAAATGACGTCGCACGGAACAAGAACCCTCCACGTCTTAGCGCGACACTCATCACAGCGCCTTTTGTGAAGCGCGACCATACTCGACAACAGCAGCTGGTGGAGGATTCACGCTGTGTGATTGGCTGATTTCACATTTGGCACGGGCGTGTCATCTAGAGGCACGTAATTACCTTGATGTACGCCCGTAAGAAGTCCAGTGAACCGCCGGAAGAATGAATGCCTACTTCAACTTGGCTTCTACTCCAGGTACATAATAACGTTTATCCATCTCTTCAGGGCATCTCCCAAAAGGTCTGCGCAGCAAGGGAGCGCTTGGCGGCCCACGCGGACGGGCGCGCGTTCGAGGAGCCGCAGTGGTTGGGCTTGCCGCTCGGGCGGTACGTGTGCGCGAGCGGCCACTGGCGCTCGCGCTGCAGCGCGCGCAGCCGCGCCTGGAAGGCCTCCGACATGGGCACGAACTTGGTCGGGTGCGGGTGCAGGTTGCCGCGGTTGAATTCGATCTTGCCCGTCTTGGCGCGACGGCCGGTGATCAGCAGCGTCACCTTGGTCTCGTACTCGCTCTCGGGCAGCTCGTGCGCGCCCAGGACCTTGAACGCGCGCAGGAGCAGCTTGTAGTCGCGCGAGGCGCTGGATACGACGGACGTGCGCAGCAGCTCGACGAACTCGCTCATGGGCGCCCGCATGGTGCGCAGTGCGAGCTGCCAGCGGCGCTCGGCCGCCATGTCTTCCCTCCGCGCGCGTAGGCCCCGCAGGAACGCGTCGTGCTTCTTTCGCAGCAGCTGCATGGCGAGCGAAGCGTACGTGTCGCTGCTGAGCTCCTCTGCCAGCACGTCCAGGCGCCGCCACGCCGGCTTAGGAAGCGTCCCCGCCGTCACAGCGTCCGCATCGAGCGTGTACCGAGCCGAGCGCTTCTGCAGCAGCAGCAGCTTCGGCAGCACCTCGTGCACGTCCGGCCAGACCTCCTCGAGCGTCGGGAGGGCCGAGACCTTGCCGGAAATGCCGCCTGCGTGCCCGTCAAACACCGCAAAGATGAGGTTCTGGGCGGCCGAGCGGAGCCATGCGACCAGTGGAGACGTCGAGGCGCGCGCCTTGGCCTCCTGCGCGTCGAAGAGCCACCTCTCGCGGTCCAGCGGGTGCTCCAGGAACGCGTCGTCCACCTCTTCGGACGGATCCTCGTACTGCACCACGCGCTCCACGAGCACGAGGTATTCGCGCTCGTTGTACTTGGCCATGCGCTGGATCTGGCCCGCCAGCACCTCCTCCAGCACTCCCCGAAGCGCGGACGTCCGCCCACTGACGCCCAGCTTCTTCTCGGAGCCCTTGACGCGCAGCAGCTGGAAGACGAGCTTGCTGGGCGAAGACTCGGGTTCGCACGTGACGCTGGCAGCCGGCTTGCCCATGATCAGGCGGCTCGAGTGCACGAGCTTCCGAACGATCCCGCGCTGGAACTCGCTCAGCTCCGGGACGTCGTCCTCTGTCGACGTCGTCGGCGGCAGCAGCAGCCCCATGAGCGCCGCCGAGGTCGTTCCTCGGTACATATTGGGGCAGAACTTGCCGGCCGGGGCTCCAGCGAGCAGCGCCGTCAGCACGTCGAGCACCTGCGTGCCGGATGCCGCGCGCAGCAAGGCGCTGGCCAGCGCGTCGCTCGGGTCGGCCATGATCTGCGCGTAGTTGTACTGGCGGCCGCGGATGCTCAGGCCGCCGACGGCCGCGTCTGCCGCGATGAGCGAGAGGAAATCCTTGGCCGTCACCACGTCGCCCGAGAGCTGCGTGATGACGGACGACCACGCGTCCATAAAGTCCGGCCGCCCGTTCTTCACGGGGAGCTGGAGCACCGCCAGGTGCGTCAGGAACAAGCTCGCGGCCGCCTCGAGCACCGTACGCGGGTCCGCCCCGTCGTCCTCGCCGGCCGCTTCCGCTCCACCCACGGCATCGACCGCTGCCTCCTCGGTAGTCAGTAGTGTGATCGCGCTCACGGCTGTGGCAGACATCGCGTCACGGTGGTGCTCCGTGTCGCTCTCCGGCTCCGAGCTGCCGACTCCGGACGAGGCGACGGCCTTTTCGAGGATGTGAAGGAGGTTCGAGGCGGTGATCTTGAAGTGGCTCTGGTTCTCCACCGGCAGCGCCTCCCGGATCCTCGCGATCAGCGGCGCAGCTCGCTCTAGCGCCTCGTCGACGGTCAGGTTGCGCGTCGCGCACTTGGCCACGAGCAGCAGCAGCTCCACCTGCTCGAGGAGTCCGTTGGCTTGGACGGCGCGCTTGGTGAACTTGTCGCCAATCACGACGGTCGCGCGCTCGAGGAACTCGAACAGCACATCGCGCGTGTCGCCCGTCGGCGGTAGCGAGTACTGCGCGACGTCTGCTTCCCGGCCCGCGGTCGCGACCTGAGAGAGGTTGTAGAACTCGAACGCGTTCAGGTCTCCCAGGTCGGCGGCGGACGCCGACTCGGTCTCGGCCCCTGCGACTGCTCCGCCAAGGCAGCGCTCGAACATTTGACTGAGGATGGAGAAGAGCCCGGCGGCGAGCTGGTCGGACGAGTTGACGCGCGGAGTGATGAGCACGCCGTTCATCTGCTTGGCCACGGCCGAGTACAGCTTGTGGTCGCTGGTCTTTAGGTACTTGACCACGTTCAGGATGAGGTTGGACTCGAAGTGCGCCTGGACGAGCCCCAGGACGTGGAACATGTCCGTGTCCACGATGCCGTGCACCTGCTTGAGGTGCTTCACCTCGAGATTGGCCTCGGCCGTCGCGCGGTCGGCCGTCAGGTGCGGCCCCGCGTCCGTGATGAGGAACGCGACGGTCGGCATGGTGTTGTCGAGCTTGAGCAGCTGCGCGATCGCGGCCTTGGTGTTCTCGTCGCCGTCGCCGCCGTTGGCGCTCACGCCCGTAGACCCCGGGGGCACACAAAGCGTCAGCGCCGAGATGAACGCTTGCGCCTCGGCGCCGTCCGTGAAGCGGTCGTCCGTCACATAGCAGCCGCGGGCGTTCTCGGTGAAGGTGATAACGGTGAGCATGACGTCGTAGTCCTGGTTAAAGACCGCCGCCGTGAGCTTACCGACCGTCCGCTTGACGCCCTCGACCTGGGAGCCCATGGACCCGGTGATGTCGAGCAGGATGACGAGGTTTAACATGGTGCGTCGACGGGGAGGAGACGGAGCGAGGTGGCCGTGGTGGTGGGACGCTGAGGCTCGTGATTGATGCCGAGTAAGTTGCAAAGTGAGCACCACATCATTGCACTTGGAGAGCCAATCGGCAAGGTAAGAGGCACGAGTGGGCTTTGAGCTTTTCAACCCGCTCACTCTGCGTCCCACGACCAGGAATGAATGGGTTCAAAACCTCAACTTTTACGTGAGTGATGGTGAAATCGGAGAGTGATGGTGACGAAGGGATATCGTCGAATGGGTACAAAAAGCCGTGCTGGAAGCCGAAGAGGTCGGTGTATGCGCTTGGAGAGTCCAGTGCCAACGCCATGCTATGGAGGCACACACGCTTTCAATGCCAGCACGAGGTCTTGTCATTTGCAAAGAGATGCCGTGCGTGCTTGAGAGGGTTCGTGGATGTACACAGGTGGCTACCACATTATACTTGAAAGCATGTAATACAAACACAACTAACCAAAGTGTTCATTCCGCTTGCGTGGAAGAGCCTTCCATGGCGCCCACTCGCGTTTTTAAAACGAAAAACCAACCCGCGTGCGTTGCCACCACGAACGACGGCCTTGGAGCGCTCCTGACCGCTCGTTCCAGGCTATTTCCAGTGGCTGCTCGCCCTTCAAGGCGTTGGCGTTGATGCTATTCATAAGATTGACCCTGTATGGCCCTCTGGCATGCGAACGCGACCCGCAGCTATAGTCGATGGCGCTTCGTTCGCGTGTCGCAACGAGCTCTTTGGATCGGAACTTGATCTAGCTATCTGCTCATGGTAGTAGCACCGATTCTATTGATAGTGAGGGCCCCTCTGAATGGCGCTGGAGTGCTGGCAAGCGCAGTCGCGTGCCTCCAAGCCCTCCCAACGCGTTCGCTTGTTCGGATCGGTCGCTCGCCTTCGCGGCGGAAAATAGCGGCGTGCGACGGCAGTGGCATGCGCCTCCTCACCGACCACGTCACGACGGCGCGTTTCACAGAAGCCACGCGCCACCCCCGCAGCGGGTTTCACTCTGCAATTCCCGCCTTTCCAGCAGCCCCAAGCAGCAGCTGCAGCAGCAGCAGCAGCAGCAGCAGCAGCAGCAGCAGCAGAAGCGCCAGCAGCACTTCTCTGCCCAGGATCCCTTCTTCTCCACGGTTTCAATCACGCGTCCATCAGTCGACAGCCAGCATGAGCAAGCGGATGCGACCCGAGCGCGCGGGTCTCAGCTGCGACGCGGACACGCCGGCGGCAGCGACTCTGGAGCCCGCGCCGCCTGCGCCGTGCCGGTACAAGACGGGCCGCTGCACGAACCCGCGTGTGGTCAAGCCGAACGGCGCGCTGCTGCTGCTCTGCGAGTTCCATCGCTGCCAGCAGAATCGCACCAAGAAGCGCAGCGACATGAAGTACCGGCAGCACCGCGCTGCGAAGCGACAGCGCGAGCGCGCGAGCCAGCGTCGCTGCGTCAAATCTGCGAGCGACAAGTCCGCCCCTGCCCTCCCTAGCGGCTCCAACTCGACCGTCCACCAAGGCAGCGCCACGCAGTCGAGTGACGCCGGCCTTCCATCTGCCAACTTCCCACGCAACGACATCCCCAGCGCTGTCGGCTCCGCTGCGTCGCCACCGCCCGCTGTGATCTGCTCGAGCGCGACATTCAAGTCGGAGAATAGGTCGTCGGCGAGCCCGACGACGTCGGCGGAGTTTGAGAGCGCCATCTCGCCGTGGCCCTCCCCCCTCTGGGCGGACGTGCTGGTCGAACCGCCGTCGCTGGCCGCATTGCCGTCCCCACGGCTGCCGCCGCCCGTGCCGGCCTGGCAGCCGGAAGAGCTCGAGCTGCTCCAGTTCTTCATCATGTCCTGAGTCTTGTCGTTGCATGTACAGCGCTAATAGCCAAGCCATTGACTCAGTCTGTGGGCAATTACCCATGCATGGACACCTTCCGACATACCCAGCAACGTCTGGGTCGAAGCGGTAGTCCCAATCGATCCCTGAATAGCAAGTACGTCCTCTTTGGTGCGGCTTCTGTGGGAATTCGCGCAGCTTGGCGTGTGGTTTCCGCCGGATCTCGCGCCTGAAGGTGTCCGCCCTGGGCCGACAGGATCTTGAGCGCCATTCACTTCAACATGGGCTCGGCAAAATTCCGGTTTCGCTTTGAAATTGATTTTGTACCGGTATTATCGATATGTTTGTCAATTTTGGCGCAATTCTATTTTTGGCGCGGCCTTCTTGGCAAAAGAATACGTCACGCAAAGGAGACTTTCTATACAAAATTTAGTATAAAAAGCGCGGGAACCCCATGCGAGACCCGACCCCTCGTTCTCCCCCACGCTATATACACCGTGATACCTTCACACAGCACCCAAACTATCAAAAGGAAAGGCCAGCGGCGCGCTGGACGAGAGCGGCCGATGCTTGTGGAGCGCCACAAGTCAACGGCCAAAGCGCCCAAGCGCGTGCCTGGCGACAGCGCGTCCGCAGCTCGGAAGGGCGCGCGAGGCGCCGCCGACCCGGACGGCACGACGAGCGAGACGGAGGAGGAGGACGTGATGGAGGGCGTGGAGGAGGAGGACGCGGGCGTCGCGCGGCCGGGCGGCAAGAAGCGCAAGAGCGAGGCCGCTTCTCCGCCAGGGAAGCGCTCGAAGCGCAATGGAGGACGCGTGGAGGGCGAGGAGGAGGAGGAGGAGGAGGACGACGAGGAGAACGAGGATGCCGAGTTGGAGGACGCGACGCAGCGCCTGAGCGAGAGCAAGACGATGCTGGACGTCGTGATACAGGACGAGGAGGCGGCGGCGGCTAGGGAGATGGCGCTGAAGAAGAAGAAGAAGAAGATTCTGAACAAGCAGCCCAAGAGCGAGATGGGCGTCATCGAGGAGATCTACTGCGAGAACTTCATGTGTCACCGCCGCATGCGCGTGGCGCTGGTACGTCCACGCCGTGCTTTCCTCATCCCGAAAGACAGCGTGCTTCATCCTTGGAGTGTATGCGGCTCCTAACGGTATACGACGTACACTCGACTCGCTCTGCTCGCTCGCTATGCCAGAGCCCGCACATCAACTTCATCACGGGCGAGAACGGTAGTGGGAAGAGTGCCATCATCGCCGCCATCCAGGTGCGTCGCTCCTTCCATTGAGCGCACTGCAGCTCTATCGTAGCGGATACTGAGCCAATACGCGACCTTGTCTGCGTGCGGATATGGGACGTTGGGCTGCAGATTTGCCTCGGCGCCAGCGCTCGGGCTACACATCGTGGCAAAAGCATCAAGAACCTCATCCGCCACGGCCACGAGGGCAACGCGCTCGTCCGCATCACGCTCCGGAACGACGGTATGTGCCACGTTGCCTATGCTGCTCCCTACTTCCCACGGTGAGTGGCTTCAATTGACGTTTGATACTAATGGGCGCTGCCTGGCGGGCGAGCAGACCAGAACGACGCGTTCCAGCCGGACGTGTACGGGAAGAAGATCGTGGTGGAGCGACTTATCCGAAGGTGCGCGCATTCAGCTTGAGCATGTGACGTCGTTGCGTACAGCAGAAAGCAGACGTTAACGGCAAGATGCCGATCGATGGGTGTGGTCGAGAAGAGATGGGTCGGCCGAGTACCGCCTCAAGAACGAGCACGGCTCCCTCGTGTCCAAGCAGAAAGCGGACCTCGAGACGCTCCTAGACCATCTCAACATCCAGACGGAGAACCCATGCGCAATCCTGGACCAGGAGAACGCCAAGCTCTTCTTGAAGGGCAACCCGACCGACAAGTACAAGTTCTTTTTGCAGTCCACCGACCTCTACAAGATGCGAACCACGTACTCCAAGATTGACGAGGACACGCGGAACATATCGGACTCGATACTGAAGCGAGAGAAGGCAAAGATTGCTACCCTGGGCAAAGCCATGAAAGAGGCAGAAGAACGATGGGAAGAAGCGCAAAGCGTACGTTCCGTGGCGCTGTTCCTCTATGAAGCTATCGCCTCGGCAACCGTGGTGATAGCCGCGCTAATCCGTTTATCATGTTGGATCTGGTACTATACATGTTCGCTTACCAACAGATTGGACTGCTGGAAGAGGAGTTCTCACGGCTAACCAAGGAGCTGGCGTGGTCGTTCGTGCGCGAGAAGGAGCTCGAGGCGGAGAAAGTGGCCAAGAAGATCGCGCTCAAGCAGCGGGAGGTCGCGACGGCGAGGGAAAAGCACGCCAAGGCGAGGGAAGAGGTGTACCGCTTGGAAGCGGAGCAGAAGGCCAAGAACGAAGACCTTGAGGAGATCACGAACCGCGCGGCGAAGACGCACAAGAAGTGCGAAGACGTGAAGCACAGGATCCGCGAGGCGCGCCGGCCGCTGCACTCGTATAACGCCGAGCTCAAGCAGAACGCGCAGCAGAGCGACCGCACGACCCAGCGCCTGAACCGCTTGCAGCAAGATATCGAGAAGAAGAAGCAGGCCCACGAAGCAATGCTCCAGAATCGCATGCACCGGAACGTGGAGATGAAGGAGCGCATTGAAGTCAAGCGCCGCGAGCTCCACGAGGTCGAAGCGGAGCTCAACGACACCCAGCGCCGCGCGAAGCCACCGCCGGGGGAGCTTGGTGATTTGGAGTCCCAGTACGACAACTGCCTCTACAAGCTCCGTGATGCAGAGGACAAGGTCTCGCGCGCCCAGGGCCGGATCAGTGGCCTCAAGGCCCAGAAGAGAGACAGTCTGGCCGTGTTCGGCAGCCGCATCCCTCAGCTGCAGCAACTCATCCACGAGAACCGCCACCGCTTCACGCAGCCGCCCATTGGACCGCTCGGCCTGTACGTGAAGCTCCCAGAGCGGTTCATGGAGTTCGCCGTCGCGATCGAGGTGGCGCTCAAAGGCACGCTGCAGAGCTACCTGGTCGTGAATGGCCGGGACAAGGCGCTGCTCGACAACTTGAAACGACAAGCCAGGTGCCCCGTGAACCAAGCCAATATCATCATTGCCCAGCGGAACGGCAGGAGATACGGGAACCTCCGCGTGGCCGAGGGCTCGGCAGCAGCGCACGCGATCTGCAACATCCTAGAGGTGAGCGATGACGAGGTGTTTAACGCTCTGGTCGACGTGTGCAGCATCGAAAGCAAGCTGATCTTCAAAGACCGCAACCACGCCGAGCAAGAGGTGCTGCGAGGGTCGAGCGGCAGCTTCCGCATGGCTCGGTTCGTGTCGGAGGTCTTCATGCCCAACGGCGACAAGTTCGTCGTGCGCTCGGGCAACGTGGCGTACATTGCCCACAAGGGCAACGGGCGCAGCTCGATCATTTGCCAGGACCTCGACGCGGACATTCGCGAGCTCGAGCAGAGGCTGGACTACCTGCAGGGCGACTGCGAGGTGCTGCGCCGAGACGAAGCGCGCCTTCGCCGCGACCGCGAAGCCGCGCGGGCCGAGATCGCTCAGCAGCACGACCACGTCAACCGGCTGACGCGGCGTGTGAACCAGCTCAAGGTGCAGCTGCGCAACCTCGAAGACGAGCTCACAGACGACGTCCAGCAGCACACACTCGACACGTCCGTGCTGGAGGACGAGGTCGCTGAGGCGCGGCGCGAGATTGAAATGTACGCCGAGCGCGACATTGAGCTGAACAAGCTCATCGCCCAATTCAACCCGGACCTGGAAGGCATGCTCCGGGAGAGGGAGGAGCTGGATCAGCTGGAGAAAGAGATCGCTGAAGAGCTGAGCCGGTGCCAGGAGGAGGCGGACGTGCTGTTCAAGAACCTGAGCACGATGAAGGCGAGGGAGATGCGGCTCGCGCACGACTCGTCGGCGCACGACGAGCTGTTTGCGCAGTGGCAAGAAGCGCTCACGGCGTTGCAGGAAGAGTGCGAAGAGCAGACCGTCAAGGCCCAGCGGCACTGCGGCAGTACAGAGCGCGTCCCTGTGACCGAAGCCCACGAGTACTACGGGAAGCGGCTGACGGACATCCGCACGCAGATTGACAGGGAGAAGCGCCGCTTTGAAGGGATGGATCTCGACGAGCTGCAGATGGACATGACGGACAAGAAGTTCAAGTACGAGCACAAGAAGAAGACGCTGGACCGGTTCCGCCACAACCTCTACCGCATCAAGGCGATGCTCGAGACGCGCAAGAAGACGTGGCAGAACCTGCGCAAGGAGATCTCGCACCGCACGTCGATGGAGTTCAACCGGTACATGGAGCTCAACAACTTTGCCGGGAAGCTCCGGTTCCGGCACGACGACCAGCGCCTGGACATTGCCGTGCTGCAGAACGAGGTGGGCCGCTCGGCCAACTCGCAGGTGACGGACATGAAGGAGTTGTCGGGCGGCGAGCGCTCGTACACGCAGGTGTCGCTCCTGCTGGCGCTCGGCGAGAGCATCGAGTGCCCGTTCCGCGTCATGGACGAGTTCGACGTGTTCATGGACTCGGTGAACCGCGACATGACCATCCAGCTGCTCGTCAACGCCGCCAAGATGGACGCGACCAAGCAGTTCATCTTCGTCACGCCCAACGATCTCAGGTACGCCTGACCGACCGTCGGTCCGACTGTCCAGTGTGGACGCATCGAGTGGGTCTTGTGCGGTGTGACTGTAGGCTAACCGACTGTCCGAATGCGTGTCGTCCTGTGTGTGGTTACTATGTGCATGGCGAGCAGCACGCTGCGACGAGACCCAATGGTCAAGATCCAGAAGATGGACCCGCCGCGCGACCGCCTCAACGCGAGCGGCGGCGCGTAGTCCGTCTGTCGGCCACTCGCGGGGCGACAGCAGGCGGTGGAGGGCCGGAGCGCTCGCTGTCCACGCCGCCCGAGGCTTTCGCAGTGGGTCGCGTGGCTGGCGAGGAGCGGCCATCCATCCATCGATCCTTCCGCCGCTTCTTCCGTTCGTTGGTAGTGCGACAACGTCTTTGGGCCTCCCTCCATCTTCCGTAAGTACTTAGTATCCCTTTAGCTCGGCTCGTGCGGTGCAATGGACGGCTGCAATGGGCGGCGGCCATGTCCACAGGCGTCCGTCATGCGGTCGCAATAGGCGGCTCCTCACGTCTGGATGAACGCGAGCTCCGCCATGAGCGTCTCGTGGCGAAAGTCCACGCGGATGTCCGGCACGTTGGTCATCCGAATGTCTGCAGCAACAAACACACACATACACGCACGCAGTCCCCACAAGACACACAGCGTCCGTCAGTCGTCGCATTCTCGCCTCGCGCCCAGCTAGCCAAATAAATACCCATCCAACCACCCAACGACCCACTGCGGACGCTGCGTGCGTGGACGTACCGTTGCCCTTGGCGCCCGGCAGGCGGTAGTTAGGTCCGAGGAAGTGCTCCTTGAACTGGTGCTCAAAGCCCGACTGGAGCACCGAGTTGCGCGCGATCTCGCACACGTCCGTGGCCGAGAGCTTCCAGACCTGCAGCGCGACCGAGTACTCCTCGAGCAGCGGGTCCTTGGTGTAGTGCAGCATGACGGGGTCGTCCGTGCTCAGCGACACGTTGAGTCCGCGCGCGTGGTACGTCGGGAACGGGTTGCGGTGGTAGTCGAGGAACAGCCGGTTGTTGCTCAGCGGCGACATGGCGACGCCGATCTGCGTCAGGTAGTACAGGTACTGCAGCGGCACGGCCTTGCGCAGCGTGATGCCGTGGCTGATGGCGTTGGCCGTGAGGAAGGCGGCCGCCAGGTGCTCCGGGTCGCCGGCCTCGCCCGAGTGCGGGCGGAAGGAAAAGGTCGACAACCCGCGCGCGCGGCGCAGGGCGTTGAGCGCCGCGAGGTTGGCGTAGATGTAGTAGCACCAGTAGTCGTACGGCGGGTTGTGCTCGCTCGTCCAGAGCGGCGGCGAGGGCAGCGGCTTGCCGCGCTCGGCGCGCAGCGGCTCGGCCTTGCTCTCGTCGTCGACGCAGTCAAAGCCGACCATGGTCTCGAGGAAGAAGTGCAGCGGCAGGTTGGACGCCGGGTCGCGCGTGACCTCGAAGAGCGGCAGAAAGATGTGGTCGAGCATCTCCTGGAAGCTGTCTATCTCGCCCGCCTTCTTGTAGACAAAGTAGAGCCGCGGGATCTGCACCATCCAGCGCACGTGGGGCGACGCGAGCTTGTGCAGGTAGAACCAGCGGCCGAGCTTGCTCCACTCCGAGTGCTTGCGCCCGTAGACCGACACGCGCCACTCGGCCAGCTGGTACTTGCTCGCCTGCAGGTCGCTCATGACCTCCTTGGTGATCTCGGCCAGGTACTTGCCGGCCATCAGGTTGTCCGTCTTGAGGAAGATCTCGCGCAGCCGGCTCTGGCCCGCCGGGTTGTACTTGAGGTTGAAGCGATCGAACCGGTGGAACGTGTTGGACGCATGCATGTCGAGCGTGTCGACGCTCAGGTCGTAGCCCGTGAGGCTGAGCGAGCGGAAGACCTCGCTCAGCGTCATGAAGCGCCCGTCGCGGAAGATGACCATCTCGCCCGGCGAGCTGCGCAGCCGCGACTTGATGAAGCGCAGCAGGTGCTTCTGGTTCATGCACGCCGAGTGGTGCACGTGCGTGTCCACCTTGCGCACGTTATAAAAGTCGCGGTGCGGCACGGCCTTCTGCGCCATCAGCTCGCGCTCGGCGTTCAGCAGCGAGTGCAGGTTGAAGCGCGCCTCGAGCAGCTGCAGCCGCTTGAACGACACCGTCTTGACCGGGCCGTAGTTGATGATGCGCTTGAGCTCGAACAGGTCCGCGTAGAACTCGCGCATGCTTCCGACCTCGCCGACGGGCACCTCCTCCATCTCCTCGCCGCCCTCCTTGCCCTCCTCACTGCCTGCTCCCGACCGCGGCGCATACACGCGCACGACGCCGTCCACCATGGCGAAGCGGTGCGCCGACGTCTCGGGCACGGGCCGCGCAAAGGGGTCGTAGGCGATCTCGTCGCGGTGGCGCAGGCGCGCGCCCTGGTGCCGCGGACTCGGCGGCTGCGCCGCGGGCGTCGGCGGCGTCGGCGGCTCGTTGCGCGCGATCCACTTTTTGCGCATGGCCAGGCACTTGCGCACGAGCTCGCACACCTCGGCCGTCTCGCGGTCCACCTCGTCGGGCGCCGACGAGATCTGGATGCGCTGGTAGGCCGACAGCTGCCCGTAGGGCTCGGGGATGCGGTCGAAGAGGTCCTCCAGCTCGCCGGGCTCGGCCGCCTCTCTCTCCGCCGGCTCCGACAGCTTGCGCAGCCGCTTCTCGCTCGCCACCTTCTCCAGAAAGGACGCTTTGAGCCGCCCCTCGTGGCGCGACAGCGCGTGTCCGTGTCCGTGGAGTCCCGCGCTGCCCTCCTCCTCGTCCTCGTCCTCTCCGTCGTCGCTGGTAACGCCCAGGTGCAGCGCCGCGGCGCCTCTGGCGGTCGGCAGCAGGTGCGCCGCCGCCAGGTCGGCCAGCTCCGCGTCCGCGTCCGAGCGCTCGCCACCCGCGCCGCCCAGACGCATCGCGGCCATGGCCAGCTCCTGCTCCAGCGCTGCGGCTGTGGACTCCATCGCGCGCTGTGGGGCTAGGTAGAGCAGTAGGGGAGCCGCGACTGGGACGCTGCTTGGTGACTGAGGAGGTCTTGAGCTGCCACTAATGAATGCGAAAGTGGCATGGAATGCGCGCATCATCGTGAATGTGAAAGGATCTGAGAGCTTGTCCACGGTTCACCCGCGGTTCAAAGGACACTTGGGACCGGTTCGCTATATGCCGATAGTGGATACAAACATTTATCTGAAATATATACTGTATACCCGATATATCAACAATGTTTCTAACGGTTCAGCTCATGTCTCATGTATTTCATGCCACACGTCACACATGGGGCTTCTTTTTCCTATGAGAGGATGGAGATGTGGAGTCGCCCGAGGTCGGTGAGGCTCATCGTGTCGGGGTACACGAGGCGTGCGGTCTGTTGCACGGTGGTGCCGTCCAACTCGTACAGGTAGAAGGTGGCGAAGCGCTTGCGCAGCAGCGTCATGAGCAGGATCTTGAAGTAGGCGCGCGTGGGGATGACGAACTTGCCGCCGACGATCACAAAGCCGTTCGAGTAGACGCCGTCGGCCGACGCGAACTTCACGCCCTTGAAGAACACGTAGTTGTCGTACTCGGACAGGAGTCCGAAGCGGCTCTCGAGCTCGGCGCCCGTCGCGATCTCGAACAGCGTCAGCACGCGCTTGAAGAGCAACGCCGCCGCCTCGCCGCCCGGCCCGGCGCGCTCGCTGCTCTTGTCGGTCGTGCGCTGCAGCACGCGCACGGGCGCCGGCCGCAGGCGCCGCAGCCGCTTGAACGCGGGGATCTGGAGCGCCACGAACATGAGCGCGGCGCTCTCGGGCCCGAGCACCACGGCGTAGAGCGTCCTGGGCGAGCGCTCGAGCTCGTGCGACGTCCAGAACTGCATGGGCGACACGTCCTGCTGGCCCTCGAGCGGCTCAGGGACGCCCGCGAGCGTGTCGGTGAGAACCCACGCCCGCGCCCAGGCGACGGCCGACGGCCAACGGGAAGAGGGTCACGACGCGCGCGCGGTAGCCGAAGCCCACGTGGAAGCAGAGGCACGCCAGGAGCGGGTCGACGCGCTCGCGCGTGAGCTTGCCGAGCGCGCCGCAGAGGCTCAGGTAGAGCCCTAGCAGGTCGGTGCGTTCGAGGTCCTCGTAGATGTGCAAGGGCGTCACCGCGGCCACGGCGTGCGCGTCATGCGCGCACAGCTCGCGCAGGGTCCAGAAGCGGCTGGCGTACCAGGAAGTGAGAATGACGACGCCGTGCGTCGACACGGAGGACGAGATGGTCACGAACGCGTCGCCGACCCAGAGCTTGCCGGCCTGGAGGTTGAGGTACGAGACGAGCACGAGCGGCACGAGGTTGAGCAGCAGCTCGAGCGCCAGCAAGAGCTGGAACAGGTGCAGCCAGCCCCACGAGTTGCGAAGAATGGTCTTGGAGCGCGTGACGGACCGCGTGGCTGCGTGCCGCGCGTCCTGCTCGAGCAGCGGCAGCTCGCTGTGCGTGTGCGCCTGCTCGGTGCGCGAGCCGAGGAAAAAGCCCGAGAAGGCCGCCGTTGTCACGTTCTTGGAGATCTCGACCTCGTCCGCGTCGGGTAGGACCTCGAGCGCCCAGGCGTTGCTCTCGAGCGAGCCGCGGAACGCGCACCGGCGGAAGTGGAAGGGCTCGAACGGGTAGCCGAGCGAGAGGAAGTAGAAGAAGCCCATGTTGCGCACGTCCAAGTGCACCATCCAGTTGGAGCAGTCGACCACGGGAGTGATCAGCTCCAGGTCGCTCACCGAGTAGGCGTAGCCGTAGCTGTAGCTCGTGCCGACGAGCAGCGAGGCGAACAGGTGGCGCTGGAAGGCGTCCCGGTAGATGCGCTGCTCGCGCCCCGCCGTGAAGCCGCACGTGGTCGAGGACGGGCTCGTGGCGTCGTGCAGGTACAAGGTGCCGTTGCGCGGCGCGGTGTTGCCGGCCAGCGCGCTCTGCACGAGGGGGCTGTCCATGGTGGTGCTGTTGCCGAGCCAGGCGCGGATCCCGGGGAAGGTGAGAGGCGCTTCGCCTCGGTCGGGATGTCCGCGTGCGCCAGGAGCCGCATGGCGCTCCACGAGGCCAGAAGGCTCAGCGCCACGTACTGCAGCGCCACGCACAAGATGCCGAACCGGTGCGCCTGGTGCAGCAGCTTGCGCGGTGTCAGCTGGAGGCGCTTCTTGCCGGCTACGGCTACGGACATGGAGCCAGAGGCCGCAGGACCCTTCGTGTTGCCTTTCGGGGTCACGACCGGCTTGGCCATGCCCGCGCGCGCAGCTGGAAGCCGAGGGGATCGCAGGAGCGGGCGCTGGTCAGGTGGGGGGGGCGTGAGGCACAGGCAGGCGCCGGAGGAGGCGTGTAGTAGACTGGCGCCTTGTTAATATTGTCGATCTATTTACCACAACCATATTGCGGAGCTGTTGGTGGCAGTTTCCATTCTGCTCTGCGACGTGTGAGATTTTTTTTACTCTGCAGTACTCTATACCATAGACCAGTTCATAGTAATTGATGGATCCAACGGTGACGGGAGCGACAACTTCTTGGGCTGCATCCAATTCGCGAGATTAGCACTACAGCACCCGACCCGTCGTGCTTCAACACGTTCCACCCCTTTCGGTTCAACAGAGTCCAGCCCAGTGTATTCGCGCGACATTCCCACGAGCTCTCACTCTCTCCCCGTCTCGGTCTTGTCTAAACAGCCCGCGCAAGAGCGCTTGCCCCTACCACCTACCGCATCGGACCACCTTCCAAGCCAGCAGTCCGCAGTCCACCATCAGCCTTCAGCCTTCAGCCTTCCTCTACAGTAGTCCGCACGCTGGGGCCAATCGGGCGAATGTCCACGTCTGCACTTCAACCGCTCTCGTCGTCCCGCAGGTCCCTCCCTCCCTCGCTCGCTCGCTCCTTCCGTCCCTCTCTCCTTCCTTCTCTCCCTCTCTTGCTGGCTCGCGCTTGCCCTCTACGCCGTCTTCTTCTCCCACTCGTCCAGGCGCTCCTTGAGCTCCCGCGCGTGCATGCGGCGGCCAATGAACTTGAGCACCTCGTCGATCAAAATGACCGGCAACGAAAAGGCCATGACCATGAGCCACTCGTACAGGTCGAGCGGGATGACGCTGAACGTGTCGGCGAGGAAGTCCACGTAGAGGATCAGGAAGTGCATGGCGAACGACACGACCATGGCGAGGATCAGGTACGGGTTCGCCCAGGGCGGCATTGTCACGAGGCTGCCGTCCTCCGACAGCGCATTGAGCGCGTTCAGCATCTCAATGGCCACGAGCACCGACAGCGACAGCGTCGAGGCCGTGCGCTTGCCCTCCGTGAAGTACCGGCACGGGTCCGTCGAAAAGTCCATGCCGTCAAAGTTGTTCACCTGGAAGTCCGTCCACTCGTGGCACTTGGTCCAGTGCGTCAGCTGGTAGAACGTCACGAGCGTGTGGCCGTCGCCCGACGCCTCGTAGTACATGTACCAGTAGGCGAATACGCCGACGCACGCAAAGCCCACGTAGATGCCGACCACCATGTAGCGGAAGAACGTCCAGCGGTTGATGAGCACGTCGTCGCTGCGGCGCGGCGGCTTCGTCATAATGTCCTTGTCCGGCGGGTTGAAGCCGAGCGCCGTGGCCGGCGGGCCGTCCGTCACGAGGTTGACCCACAGCAGCTGCACCGGGATGAGCCCCTCCGGCAGGCCGAGCATGGCCGTGAAGAAGATGGCGGCCACCTCGCCGATGTTGGACGAGATGAGGTACCGGATGAACGCCTGCATGTTGTTGTAGATGGCGCGGCCCTCCTCCACCGCCGACACGATCGTCGCGAAGTTGTCGTCGGCGAGCACCATGTCGGCGGCCTCCTTGGCCACTTCCGTGCCCGTGATGCCCATGGCGATGCCAATGTCCGCCTGCTTGAGGGCCGGCGCGTCGTTCACGCCGTCGCCCGTCATGGCCGTCACCTCGCCCAGCTTCTTGAGCATCTTGACGAGCTGCTGCTTGTGCTTGGGCTCCGTGCGAGAAAAGACCATGCCGTGGCCGTCCGACAGGTACTCGTTCTGCTTGTCCAGCGGCAGCGAGAAGAACTGCCCGCCCGTGAACGAGCGGCGCGAAATGTCCTCGCCGTCCTTAAACACGCCAATCTTGTGGCAAATGCTCTCGGCCGTCAGCTTGTTGTCGCCCGTGATGACGATCACGCGGATGCCGGCCGTGTGGCACGTCTCGATCATGGGGCGCACCTCCGGCCGCGGGGGGTCGAGCATGCTCGCGAGGCCGACGAACGTGAGGCCAGACTCGATCGACGCAAAGTTCTCCGTCTTCTCCAGCAGCTTGTGCGCCGGGTGGTGGCGGTCGCCGTCGTACGAACCCAGCTGCGGCAGCTCCTCCTTCTTGGCGAGCGCGAGGCAGCGGAGCGACTTGCGCGCGAGGCTAGACACCTGCGCGAGCAGCACCTGGCGGCCAGCGTCCGTCAACGGCTTGATCGAGCCGTCGCCCAGCTGGATAGACGTGCAGCGGTCAATGACGCCCTCGGGCGCGCCCTTGACGAACAGCGCGTTGGCGTTGGCCGCCGTAGAGCGCGTCGCGCGCTGAACGTGGTCGCCCTTGGAGCACAGCACCGACATGGACTTGCGGTCGCGCGAGAACTCGAGGATCGCGAGCTTCGAGTGCTGCTGCAGGTACGACTCGTTGCAGAACTGAACGGCCTTGGCCGGGTCCGACTTCTTGAGCGCGTCGTACTGCGCCTGCTTGGCCGGGTCCTCCGGGAAGCCAATCTTCTCGACGAGCACCTTGAGCGCCGCCTCGGTCGGCTCGCCCACGCGCACGTACTTGCCCTCGTTGTACTCGATCGACGACTCGTTGCAGAGCGAGCAGATCTTGGCGATCGACGTGACCGCCTTGAACTTGCCGAGCGGCGGGCCCTCAATCTTGCCAATCGGCGCGTACGTGTGTCCCTCGACGTCGTACGTCACCATCTCCGTCTCGGACGCGCCCGGGTGCGAAAACGTGACGCACGACATCTCGTTGGTCGTGAGCGTGCCCGTCTTGTCCGAGCAAATGACCGTCGTGCACCCGAGCGTCTCGACGGACGGCAGCTTGCGCACAATGGCGTTTTTCTTGGCCATCTTGCGCGTCCCGAGGGCCAGACACGTCGTGATGACGGCCGGGAGGCCTTCCGGGATGGCGGCGACGGCCAGCGCGACCGCAATCTTGAAGTAGTAGATGCAGCCCTTGAAGACCGAGCCGTGCGCCGGGTCGAAAAAGTTCTTGTAGTTGATGGCCCAGACCACGATGCAAATGACGCCAATGACCTTGGTGAGCTGCTCGCCGAACTCGTCGAGCTTCTTCGACAGCGGCGTCGCCTCCTCCTCCTCGGCGGCCTCCTGCACCGACTGCTGGATCTTGCCAATCTCCGTCTTCATGCCGATCTGCGTCACGACGCCCTGCCCGAGCCCGTTCACGACCACCGTGGCCGCAAACAGCATGTTGACCTTGGCCTGGATGACGCGCTCCGTGTCGGTGGGCAGCGCGTCGATCTCCTTGTTCACCGACGTGCTCTCGCCCGTCATCTGTGCCTGCTCGACGCGGATGGCCGTCGTCTTCATCGAGATGAGGCGCATGTCGGCCGGCACCTTGTCGCCCACGCGGATCTCCACAATGTCGCCGGGCACGAGCTCGCGCGCCGGGACCGTCGCCCACTCGCCGTCGCGCAGCACGCGCGCGTTCTCGGGCTGCAGGTCCTTGAGCGCCTCGAGCGCGGCCTCGGCGTTCGACTCTTGCCACACGCCCACGATGGCGTTCAGCACGAGGATGATGAGGATCACGAGCGGCTCGACGAACGCAGAGATGCCCTCGTCCTCGCCGCCCTCGAACACGGCCAGCGCGAACGACACGACCGCCGCCGCCAGCAGGATCTTGACCAGCGCGTCGTCAAACTGCTCCAGCACCAGCTTCCACAGCGGCGTGCCCTCCTCCTTCTCCAGCTCGTTGAACCCATGCGCCGCGCGCTGCGTCGCCACCGCCGCGCTCGTCAGACCCGTGTGCTCCTCCACACCAAAGTGCCGGAGCACCGCCTCGGGCGTTTCCTGCACAAGGTGTTCATTCGACACGAGAGGTTACTCCAGGCCTGCACGCCACTCACTCCTCACGCCAGCAGCCATTCACTGCATGCGTGGGGACGCACCAGCTCGTAGCGCAGCTCGTCCTCGCCGCCCATCGCCGTCTGTTGCTGCTGCTGCTGCTGTAGTAGCCCCGCGAGCGCGCCTTGTGTCCTCCTGTGGCTGACTGTCTGCCTGCTTGGCTGCCTTCTCGCGCCTCTGGTTGTGCCGGAGGAGAAGATTCCCTCCCTGCCTGCCTGCCCCACTCCCCAAAGCAGAAATACGTCGGATGACTCTCCAGCGAACGCGCGGTGTATCGTGTCCTGACAACTCAAAAACGAATTGACGGAAGTTGGGACATGATACATTTACATAAAAGGGTAGTCTCTTTAGAGATGGGTATCTAAGCATCATCTTTGTAAGACTTCATACTTTTTGGATAGAGGAGCTATAACGTGATTTGGAAAGAAGTTGGAGGACGAGCGTCTTTTGAGAATCTTGGTGCGAAGCTCGGCTGCGGAGTTCCACGTGGACGCGAGGCAAGAGCCGCGTGGGGGCGCAAATTCTAGAACGCGCGACCACTGCAAGCGCGCCGTGCTCGTTTTGTCAGCAGGCGCTGCGAGCGTGGGGGGTTGAAGAGGCGCCGACTGATATGTCTCCCGTCTGCATGCACGCCCCCACCGAGAGCGCGAACCCACCCGACCACCGCTCGCGCTCTCTCCGCCTCTACTGGTCGGAAGGAAGCCCAGCCATCAAATCGATCTGCACGACAGGCTCAATTCAATTTTTGAATTGAAGTCCCATTCATTTTGAATCGTGCACGAGCTTCAATCCATACATGTGGTCGCGCTCCAGCAGGTGTCGCTCGTGGCTCCTATGGATGGAACCCACGGAATAAATGCAGTGAAATCCGCATGCAGGCACAACTTCTCATCATTATGGGGTCTGTCTTGGCGACACCTGCTGGCGTTTTGCTGTACTTGGGCACGAGATGGTGATGTCTGGCGGTTAATTGCCCACGGGGAGGCATGCACGGGACCCTCCGATACAATGTCTTATTCAACACGTCCTGGACCCGAACATCACGACGGAAGTCCTCATGAGGTCGATACCTCCAAGATACTTTGAGGCTCAAACTGAGCATTGGCTCGCGTTGGATGTGCTACGTACACTGTATGGCCGCCACTGTGGCGGAACGAGCCTGGAAGCGGCGGGCGTGAGACAGCTGAATGGCGTTGCTTGCGGTCGGGCCGCCCCCGTCTGCAGTCGTCCCGCCGTCAGATAAACTTCAAGAAACACTCGGGCGGTGTTGTCAACACTTGACCTGCCATCGGAACCAGATTTGGGATCGCAAATGCTTGCAAATCGTACTTTTGTAAAGCGCAAACCGGTAGTTGCAAGCTGTCTCAAAAGCGGGTGCTAAATTTAGCACCCACGTGAGAAGCAAAAAGGAGCTAAAAGGAGGAGCACGCTGTGCGAGAGACACTTGGAGCAGGCTGCACAGCACTGAATTCCTTCTCCAGCGGCGGCTGCCTGGGTGTTTCGGCATTGGGTCCGAAGTGTACCTACAGTAGTATGTATGAACGCGGGGGAGATTCGCAGCTCAAGGGAAGACGGACGTCTGCACAAAAGTAAGCGAAACCAAGTGGTCGCGCCGCTGTCTATGGCGCGTGGTCTGGATTTACCCTGTTTTTGCAGACGTTTTGGCTGCACTCGCCCCAAATTATCGCTTGACTTGATTAACCTATGGTCGATAGATCCGTCCCCCTTGCGAATAATCTGCTGTTGTGGGGTCGTTGGGTTTCATCGGTGACGCCAGCCGACGCATACAAAACCCAAGTGCAAATGCCCCCCCTCCTCCCAACTCAACGTTTCGCCACCATCAGTGCGTGACACACACTCTGGTCTGGTCCGCATCCGGCCCACAGAAACGGCCGCCCTCCATCCCAAGCCATTCCGTGATTTGACTGCTTCCTTCCACCCGCGAGGATTCCCGACGCCGTGTCCTCCTCTACTACCCGGGCCTAGCGTGAAGCAGATGAAGCAGGCGGCCCCGATGGCGATCGACGGCGGCGCGTGGACGGTGGGGACGCCCCCCGAGGCGAGCGCGCGGATACTCAAGGCGCTGGCCGACGTGTACGGCGACCCCGCGAGCCCCGAGGCGGACGCGGGCCGGGGGCTGCGCAAGCTCACGTCGCTGCGCTACCTGCGGCGCAAGGTGCGCGGCTGGTTCCGGTCCGAGCACCGCGACACGATCGTGTGCGAGGACGACGAGGAGGCGCTGGGGTCCAGCGGCCGGCGCAACATCTACGACATGCTGCGGCGGGACGGCCGCTCGGGCATCGACCTGGCCGCGCTCGCGCCGCCCTCGTCCGTCCGAAGTGATGACGAGAAGGGGGAGGAGGAGGAGCCGCAGCCGCAGCAGCAATCCGAGGCGCGGGACCGGCCGAGCCGCGAGTGCCGCTGGTGTCTCAACTGCTCCAAGAGCTTCCAGCGGCGGCTGAGCAAGTACGACCGCTTCTGCGGCCTCGACTGCCGCACGGCCCACCGCTTCCGACAGGCCGCGTACACCCAGGCGCCGCAGCACCTGTGCTTCTACCCGAGCCCGCAGGCGGCCCGCATGGGCGAGGACGCGTGAGCAGAAGCCAAGGACGTGTACAGTAGACGCTCCGTATGAGCGAGGGCCACCCTCGCTGTAATTATGACACTACCATAAATCCCCATGCAATCCACCACGCGCCTGATCATCATCGTCACCACCTCGGACAGCAATCCATCCTCAACTACAGCGCAATCTGTCAAAACGAATACCCTTCTCCAAATACAGCGCGATTTGTCAAATATGATACCCTTCTCTAAATACAGCGCGGTCTGTCAAACATGATAGTCTTCTTCGCCTCCCTTGTATAATACGTTGTCAGGTCACACTACGACAATCGACTGCAACTGCGAGCGGATCCGCGGGCGCTCTCCCCCTCCCGACATCCGCCATGGTGGCCGCCAACAAGATCATCGTGTGCGATAACGGCACGGGGGTGCGTCCTCTCCTCTTCCTCGCCCCCACTGCGTCCCCACTGCATCTGCGTCCGCCCCACCCCACCGACCCAATCTGTCTGTCTGACCTTGTCTCTGTATGTGTCTGTCCGCACGTGTCCGTCCCCTCCCGTCTCTTCCCCTCCCGGATGAACGCATCGCCACCACGTACAGTTCGTCAAGGCCGGGTTCGCGGCCGAGAACTTCCCCAAGTGCATCTTCCCGTCGCTCGTGGGCCGGCCGACGCTGCGCGCGGAGGAGGCGGTGCAGTCGGACATTCTGCTCAAGGACATTATGTTTGGGGACGAGGCGGCGGCCGTGCGCTCGAACCTCGAGATCTCGTACCCGGTGGAGAACGGCATTGTCAAGAACTGGGACGACATGGAGAAGCTGTGGGACTACACGTTCCACGAGCGGCTGGGCGTGGACCCGCGCGCGGGCCACCGCATCCTGCTCACGGAGCCGCCGCTGAACCCGCGGCGCAACCGCGAGAAGCTGGTGGAGACCATGTTTGACAAGTACGGCTTCGAGGGCTGCAACATCACGACGCAGGCCATGCTAACGCTCTACGCGCAGGGCATCGTCACGGGCGTGGTGATCGACACGGGCGACGGCGTGACGCACGTCGTGCCCGTCTACGAGGGCTACGTGCCGCAGCACCTCATCTGCCGCCTGGACGTGGCCGGCCGCCACATTACGCAGTACCTCATCAAGCTCATGCTGCTGCGCGGCTACGCGTTCAACCGCACGGCCGACTTTGAGACGGCGCGCCAGATGAAGGAGAAGTGGTGCTATGTGGCCTACGAGCCGGCCGCCGAGCGCAAGCTCGCGCTCGAGACCACGGTGCTCGAGGAGACGTACGAGCTGCCGGACGGGCGCGTCGTGCGCCTCGGCCGCGAGCGCTTTGAGGCGCCGGAAGCGCTCTTCAACCCGAGCCTGATCGACGTCGAGGGCGCCGGGCTGAGCGACATGGTCTTTGACATGTGCATGAAGGCCGACATTGACCTGCGCACCGAGTTTTTCAAGAACATTGTGCTCTCGGGCGGCTCGAGCATGTACCCGGGGCTGCCCAGCCGCCTGGAGAAGGACATCAAGGACCGCTACCTGGCGGACGTGCTCAAGGGCGACAAGGCGCGCCTCGGCAAGTTCCGCCTGCGCATCAACGACCCGCCGCGCCGCAAGCACCTCGTCTTTCTTGGCGGCTCCGTGCTCGCGGATGTGATGAAGGACAATGACGACTTTTGGCTGCTCAAGAAGGACTACGACGAGCAGGGCCTCCGCATCCTCGACAAGCTCAAGGGGTGAACGAAGGGAGAGAGAGAGAGGAGACGAGAAGAGGATCACGGCGGACCTAGACACGGGGATACCTACCGTCACGGAAGAAGACGCGGAGCGTGCTTGACCCCGTTGAAGTGGATGAAGGAGCCACTCGCGACGAGTTCAACGTGATCTTTTTTCAGCCAATCAACGTCCTTCAATTCACCTTTTCAACCAATCAACGTGATAGTCATATGTATACTTTTTATATGTATAGCGTGTATACACGCCGACCCCATGCTTTCGCCCTACCTACTGTACTGTATCCGCAAGTCGAAGTCCCGGCCGCGATGCGGACGCCGACGGGCGCCGACGCGCCCTCCGCGTCCTCCCCCTCCTCCCCCTCCTCCTCCTCCGCGGCGGCCGCCACGCCCGTGGACCGGCTGCGCGTGCACCGCGTGGGGCGCCGCGAGCTGTCGGGCGCCATGCTGCGCCGCCTGCGCCGCGCCGTCCAGCGCTGCGCCTTCGTGGCCATCGACACGGAGCTCGGCGGGCTCTCCTGCCTCGACCAGTGCGTACCGCTAGGATAGGATACCTACCGTACCGTCTTGCTCTCGCCCCACTGTATACTGTGCGCGCCGTGCTATACACGTGGGCGCCCCACCGGGTGGGCGGGCGCATGGAGCTCTACGTGCATCCATCACCATGGCCAAGAGCGCGCGACACGAGAGACTGACGACGTACGGCGTACGTGCGTATACTGCTGCTTGTACTATACTGATGCGGCATGCGCGGTCCGGTCGTGGGTCTCGGGTGGGGCATGCGGCCGGCCGTGGGGCGCTCCGACCCGACAGGACGCGGCCGAGCGTGATGGACGCGGTCGAGACGCGGTACGCGCAGCTGCGGGCGAGCGCGCAGCAGTTCCCCATCGTCGAGTTCGGGCTGAGCATCTTCTCGTGGGACGCGCGCCTTGGCGCCTTCCGCGTCGAGACGTTCGCCTTCCCCATCTTCCCGGTCGCCCACGATCCCAGCGGCCCGCCCTCGCCCTCGCCCTCTACAAGTAGTGCGACCGCTCCTCCTCCTCCCCCGTCTTCTCTCCCGACGCCGCCCGCCCCGCGGCCGCAGCTGCCCGACCGGCGCTTCCTGCTCCAGGCCAAGTGTCTCCAGTACATCCGCGCGCACGGGTTCGACCTCAACCGGTGGGTGGACGACGGCATCGGCTACCTGTCGCACCACGAGCAGCGCGAGCTCGGCGCGGAGCTCCAGCGCGCGCCGCCGGGCGCGGTCCAGCTGCTCCACGTGGACGCGGACGCGTCGGCCCCGCCGCTCGTCTCGAACGAGCTCCAGGCCGCGATGGACGCCGTCACGCGGCAGCTGGCCGCCAGCGTCACCGCCTTCCCTGGGCCGACGGACCTCGCGCTCGACCGGCGCGGGCGGAGGGGCGGGCCGCGCGCGCTGCGTCGCCGGGCCGCGCCAAGCGCGGACGACAAGAGCGCGGGCGAGCACGAGTCGGAGCCGGACGGGGAGCAGCCCGCGTTGGTCGAGGGCGGCGTCGACGCGCGCGCGGTCCGCGGCATGAAGCGCTTCCTGCAGTCGCCGCTGCGCTCGGCGGCCGCTCCTCATGCGGCGCTGCCGTGTCCGGCGCTCGTGACGGAGCCGCTGGCGCCCTTCCGGCGACACGCCATGCTCCTCCACGTGCGGTCGCAGTTCCCGACGGCCATGCTGCTCGACTGCCCGGCGGACAATGACGACGCGAGCGACGTCACCGCCGCGGGGAACGGGAGCGGGAACGGGAATGGGAATGGGAATGGCAACGCGACGCCCTGGAGACGCCGCGTGCGTGTGGTAGTGCCCGCGTCGGCGGCGCAGCGGGAGGCGCTGGCGCTGGCGGCGGCCCAGCTGGCGGACGGCGCGCAGCGGGAGCGCCACAGCGCGCTCGTGGGCTTCACGGCCGTGCTGGACCTGGTCGTGGGTGCGCGCAAGCCGCTCGTGGGCCACAACATGCTGCTCGACATGCTGCAGTGCTTCGACAAGTTCCACGCGCCGCTGCCCGCGCGCTGCGCCGCCTTCCAGGCGCAGCTGTTTGACTGGCTCTGCCGTGGCCACGGCGTGGAGACTGCGGACGCCGCGCCTTGTGCGGCCAGCGGCAGCAGCAGCGCGCGCGAGGGCGTCGGCGGGCTGTTCGACACCAAGGAGATGGTCACGGCCGCCATGCAGAGCATCGACGCGTGCTCGGCGCTCGTGCAGCCGCACTCGGCGCTCGAGCACTGCTTCACGGTGCTCTCGGGCCCGCCCTTCGTCGGCCCCCGGGTCCTCCTGGACGCGGACGACGCCCCAGGCAGCGGCCGCAGCCGCAGCAGCGGTCGCCGCGAGTCTCGGCGGTCGCCCTCCCCGCCGCGGCTGATGGCGCACCAGGCCGGCGACGACGCCTTCATGACGGGCTGCGTCTTCCTGCGCGTGTGCGCGGCGCTGGGCGTGCCGAACGCGGCGGTGGGCGCGCTCGGGGACGCGTTGGCCTTCGCCGCGCTCTCGTCCGGCGCGCGCGCGGTGCTCGAGCGCTTCCGCAACGCGCTGCACCTGAGTCACTTGCTGCCGGCGACGCGGCTGACGCTGCCCGGGCCCTTCCCTCGGGACGTGCGCACGCCGCCGCGCTCGCACTTTGTGCGCGTGCGGCTGACGCGCACGTACGCGGCGCAGGCGGCACCCGGGTCGGCGCTCAAGAGCTTCCACATCAAGCAGTGCCTCGCGTGGGCGCTCGACGTGCCCGCCGGCCGGCTGGCCGTGCACTGGGAGGGCGCGCGGTGCGCGTACGTGGCGCTGCCGACGCGCCAGGCGGCCGAGAAGCTGCTGCGCCTGCGCGCCGAGACGCGGGAGGCACAGGGCAGCGCCACGGACCCCATGCCGTCCATCGGGTGCGTCGACCTGGAGCGGTGCGGCGGCGGCGGGGCGAGCGAAGAGGAGGAGGAGGAGGGAGAAGAGGAGGAGGAAGGGGAGGGGGAGGAGGAGGTGGAGGAGGAGGAGGGAGAGGACGCGCGCGGGTGGGGCGAGCGCCGCTGGCGAGCGGAGGACGCGTCGAGTAGCGAGGAGGAGCCGGGCGCGCGCAAGCGCAAGACGCGCCAAGGCAGAGCGGAGCAGGGAGGATAAGAGAGCTCTTCAGGTGACAAGATGAACTTCAACTTGAAGTGCTCGACTGTCTCATACGATTGGTAGCTTCAACATTGAGCAGTGGCCACCTGTCGACCCGTGATGGAACGATAAGAACGAGGAAAATGCGATTGGGTTGGTGTCGGGCCGCGTTTTGCAGGGGCCGCAACGATAGATAAGCTAACTAGGAGGACCACCAGCTGCCACCGGGTCCTCGCGCGCGACCGCACGCTGCAGTCTACAGAGAGAGCGCCGCGGCCGACGCAGCGTTCATCTGGCACGACACCTCGAGGAACATGGCGTTGTCGCTCGGGGGCGCCGCGGCCGACGTCTTGGCCGCGTGCAGCGCCTGGTCCGCGCCGTCCGCGAAGGCGCTCAGCGGGTAGAGGAACGTCACGGCCTGCGCGTCGCCCTTGGCCAGCAGCGTCTGGGCGCTGTCGCCGACGCGCACGTCGAACAGCGCGCCAGACTCGAGGCCCTTACGGATGCTGCTCATGTCGGCCACCGAGCGCTTCGTGACAGCGTTCTTCTCATCTTTGACCGTCAGCAGCACCTGGTTCTTCTCCACCCACAGGCTCGTCAGCTTCTCGTACAGACGCGACGTCATCGACTTGCTCTTCGATGACGGAGAAGCCGCCGCCACCTCGGAAACAACGTCGTCCACGTCCTCCACGTCCGAGTGGCCGAAGTCGTCGAACCAGCTGTGCGCCGGGTCCATGGCGGCCGCAGCGCCCGCGAGCGGATCATCCACCGGGTAGACAAACTCGTCGATTGGGTCGAAGCTCGCCAGCGCCTCGTGCTTCGGCGAGTGGCACAAGTCCGAAGAGTCCGTCACGTCCGACGCGGCCGACGGCGAGTCGGGCTTGGCGGCGCTCTTCTCCTCCTCCTCCTCCTCCTTGTCCTCCTCCTCGCTCTTGCCGTCGGCGCTGACCGCCACGGCCGCGCCAGCAAGCGCCGTCGTAGCCGCCGTCGTCCACGAGTTGATGTCCTGGAACTCCTCCCACGACGTCTTCTCGAGGCAGGCGACAATGCGCGAGGCAATGCTCATCTGCGACAGCTCCTTGGGTGGGTGCGCGCCGAACATGGACGAGAAAGCGCTACCGTTCGTGACCGTCGGGACCGCCGGCGTGTTGCCGCAGAACGTCATCGAGAACATGACGGCCATCATCATTGCGAGGTTCTTCTTGGCTGCGTGCATCTCGTGGTGCGTCGTCGCAGACGGAACAGCAGGAGACGCAGGCACGTAGCCACCGAACGGGTAGTCGTCCAGTCCACTCAGCAAGTCCTCTGCGGCAACCTCGGCGATGTCGTCCAGTCCGTCCAAGCAGTCGGCCCAGTTGTCCGACAGCGAGCTCGTGAGGTCGATCGTGTTGATGCCGTCCATCGCCACGTCCAGCGCTTCGCCAAACAGGGGCTCCTTCTTGATCACCACGTCGTCATCCGTCTCCACAATGCTGACAGGCTTGACCTCCGTAACCACAGCCGCAGGAGCAACAGCAACGGGAGCCGCCACGTCCAGCGTGCTCAGCTTCTGCTTGAGCTGCGTGCTCTCGACCGCCATAGCATTCAGCTTTTCCTGTAGCATCTTGAGCTCGCGCTCCTTCTCGTGAAGCTGGTCCTCTAGCTGGCCGACGTACGCCTTCTTGCGCTCGCGGTGCAGCTGCGCCGACATGCGGTTGCGGATCAGGCGGCGCTTCTTCTTGGCCTCCTTCGAGTCAGGGTCCAGGTGCTCGAGCTGCGCCTCCATGGCGCGCAGGCGCTCCTCGCCCGACGGGTCCAGCTCCGCAGTAAGGGACGTCAGCATGTTCATCGACACCGAGCTCGACTTCTTGGAGGTGGCAACAGCACCGACCGACGGAGAGACAGCAGAGGACGGCGACACCACGACCGACGTCGTCTTGCCCGTCTTCATCTTCTTGACCTTGTCGTTTCCCTCTTCCTCGTCCATCGAAATGTCCTCGTCCATGTCCGACGACGACGCGGCCGACGGCGACGCACTGTGGTCCACAGGCTCCATCAGCGCAGGCGTGGTAGTGGACATCGTCTTGCGCTTATCCCTGCGCGCGTTCACAACGTCACGGCGCGCCGCGCGCTGGGCCTTGCTGGCATCCGCCGAGGCCGGGGACGCAGCCACGCTCGGAGTCACAGCCGTGTCCACGACCTCCACCTTGATGAGGCGCTGCTTCTCCACCACCTCCGTCGTCGCGTCCACCGCCACGGGTGGCAGCCGGATCTGGTCCACCGGCTGGACCTCCGCCTTGACCTTGACTGTTGTTCCGGCCGCAGACTGCGCCGCCGCGGCGTTCTGCCAAATCGTGCGAATGAAGTCTGTCATCTTGTGGGCTGGGTCGGTCTCTATGTGTATCGTATCGTCTCTCTCGTCTTGTCTCTTCCGGGCAAAGGCTCCGTCAACGCTCGCCGATCTCGTGCGCGCGCTGCTTTGTATGGGGGAATTGACACCTAAAGTGTGCCTGAACCCAAGAGACGCCATTTACAGCAGCGCATGAGAATTACAGCTCGGAAAAGCCATCAATCAACCAACGCTGAAAGCTAAGCCAGCGGACCGGCGACTCTCTGCCGCGATCGCCACAAAGCGTCGCCAGCCAGCAAGAGCACATCGAGCGCCTCATACGGCAAGAGCGAGCACCCACCTGGTCGTCTACGTCGCTCGTAAAGAGGAGGGAAGGAGCGCGCGTAGATCCGCTTCGCTCTCCCTTCCGGCCGCCGATTTCTGTTGTGCGGGCTTTCCGGCCGCGGGCGGTCGACACCTCCCTTCTTGTTTTTGTTACCCTTTCCAGGAGGAGCGAGGAGGCGGGGCGATGTCCTTCGTCAAACGGGTGCATGCGGAAAAAACCTCGGTAGAATCGCTACACCTAACCACTGAACCCGCCCGTCTCTTCTTCGTGAAGCAGACCGACCGCGGATGATTCAGAGACGGTATCCACTTGGGGCAAGGGTTCTAGAATGCTGGCACAGCGAGGTTTTTTGCTCGAATTGGACCGCCTGTCGTGATCTTTCTTTACATTTTCCAAGTCACTTTTTGCGCATTACAGCAGGCTGAAAGATCATGCTGGTCAATGACAGCTGGGCTGGCTCGCGCACGCATGGAAGAGTGCGCGATCCAAAACCCGATCTTTCCACATAAAATACAGCGCTCGCCGCCAGTGATTTTCGCAAACACCATTCCCGGCGCAAGTCAACCGTTAGGAAGAAGATCATCGTAATTTCGTACAGTGCCTACTGTAATCCTCCATCGGCGCGGTACTGTACATTTGTGGAGATTTGCGGAGGGGCAAAAAGCGACAGGGCGACCTCAAACTTGCAACGCGTCGCCAGTTCACCAGCTGTTTTTGCCAGTCACAAGAGTTTTCCCTCTCCGGAGTCCAGAGGCCCGATCCACTGCAGCCATCAGGAGTGTTGGTTGTCGCGTTGTGGCGCATACTGGAGCACAGTGAATCCTGCACCCTCTCGGTGCTTCTCCCAGCTGTCGTCCGATTGCGAATCGCGAGCACACGCATTTATTGACCTGGTGGCCGCTGATTGGCCAGATCTTCATCTAGAGGAGCCGAGGTCGGGAGGTTCAAGCTCCCCCAAGCTGCAACTGGCACGAAGCACAACGAGCAGAGCAGACGTTGAAACAAGAGCAAAAGCGGCGGGCTTGGTCGCCCGCCATTCTGATAACTGGCGCCGCGGATTTGGTGCTGCCGCCATCCCCTCGGACCACCACAAGCCGTGGCTTCTGCACTGTCCTAAGTGGTGTACGGCACCGTTACAGTACTGCCGCCTTCTGGGCGCCTGCAGAAACAACAGAGGGTGACGGCCATGACTCTACAGTACAGTACGTATTAGCGAGGGTGCTGCCATCCGAGGAGCGGAATGATGGCGCGACGGCTGCGTGTTCGAGGCCGGAGGTGTGAAGTCCGACAAGCTCGAAAGTTTTGGGGTCTCGGAGGCCGTCAACTGGCGTTAGCGTCGCTGCCGCCAGACGACGCACAGAGCACGGACGAGATTCGCGTGAGTCCCCATGAATATGGCTCGAGGGCATCGCCGCACGCGATCTGCCGAGCGCGACAAGGTGATCGTGCCAATGAAAGTGGTGGCAACTACAGTGCGTGCGTACTACAGTAACTGCCGCTCAAAGGCAGAGCGAGTGTCTTGGCGCGAACAGTGAAGGCTATAGTGTACCGCTTCACTGAAGTGGTCTGGAGCAATTGGATCAGCGCGAGAGGATCGATCGTGCGCACGAGCCGCGTCTCTGACGCCTTCTCCATCAACAACAGCTTCGCTCACTCGATCGGGAGAGATTTGGGACGGCTCGACGACGTAGTAGCGCGGCAAAGCTCTCTGCTCGTGCATTGTTCCACGAGTCCAGACGGACACGACAACGTCACTGACACGTCGCCACTCGTGGCGAACAGCATGTACGTAGGTATGTAGTACGTAGACCATGTGCCTGCTTGCTGGCTTGTTCGTCAACTGCCCCGACGATCACCACGGTTCAGTACGTAACATTGAATCACTCAGACTGCGTAGTTTATAGCGTCCACCACCTAAACTATAACCAAGCACCACTTTCCATTCACAAACTCAGCCAAGACAATTAAAATTATGTAACCCACGCTACCAATCCAAATAGTGGGGTACACATTGTGTACTACACATGTCCTGTACGCAATTTTGGCGTTGTGTGGTGCACATTCGTGCCCAGCCTGGCTGTTTATAGCGCGCGCGTGATTGGATAATCGATAGCCAATTAGAACAGCTGTAGGCCAAAGTCCGAATTTATTTATTTTCTATACAGCTGTGTATATGAAACTTCGGATATCAGGCGCGTAATATTCGAGTAAATCTCCGCCTCTTACGTTTTGTATTGAAAAAATCAATTGTAAAAAAGCAAAACTCGGTTGTAGAGGACAATCTGTGTCTTTAGTCACTACAGGAGCGGAGGAAGGGCCAAACTCCCGCGTCGACTGATCCGGCGCGCCGCGACCTATAGCCCCGCCTGTTGCGCTGCCTGCCCGCTGCCTGGCGAACCGCCCGCGCTCCCCCTCTATCCGCCCGCCCTCTCTCTCCACGCGCTTAAAGCACAGCACCCGCGCGCCGCTCGGCCGCTCATACTTTCCACGCTTGGAATCCCGCGCGCCGTGGACACCACCAGTCCCGGAACCGGAGCCCGTGCGGACTCGGAACGCCTGCGCCTGATGGAGCCGCTCGAGAGCGTCAGCAGCGCCCCAGTCGCCGAGCCGGTGCGTCGAGCGTCTGTCTCACTGTATCGCCTAGTTGCAGAGGCGCCTGTAACCCCCTCGCTGGCTGTATCTTCTTGCGCGCGCCATGCGCAGCCGAGTCCTTCGGCGGCGACGACGTCGTCGAACCCCTTCCGCAACGCGCTGCACAAGTTCCAGCAGAAGAAGAAGGACAAGGCGGCGCTGTCGAGCGCGGCGACCTCGGGCTTCTTCTCGCGCGCCGCCGGCAAGAGCCAGGCGCTGCCCGGGTCGGTCAAGCAGGTCTGCGGTGGGCAGCTGCCGCCCGTGTGGGCCACGCCGCCGCCGCCTCGGTACGCCCTCTCTCTCTATCCCTTGTGATGCCGCGCGCATTTCTGGCATGTCCGCTATTGTTACGGCGGCGCTGACTGGTATGTGGATACTGCGGCCCGCGTGGCCAACGACAGCAAGGTTTCCTCGCCTGGCGACGGGCTATCGCGGTCAATAGGCGACCTGGAGGCGGGAGACAGTGACGAAGAGGACGACGAAGGCGAGGGCGAGGACGAGGACGCGCTGTCCAGGTCGCTGGACGACACGTTCGTTGGCGCCCACGCAGGTTACGTTCGCGACCGCGCGTCGTCGTCTTCGTCGGTGGCGCAGCAGCACACGCCACAGAAGTATACGGGGGCCCAGACGAGCGGAGCGCGCAGCCCACGAAGCAGCGGCGGCGCGTCCGTGACTGCGCGGCCGGCCTCGACGTCCAGGAACGCGTCCGGGAACCTGCGGTTCGAGCAGTTCGAGCAGCTGCTGCAGAAGGAGGTGGTGGAGCTCGAGGCGCTGCGAAAGCTCAGCTGGGGAGGCATCCCGTCGGAGCACCGACCGACCGCCTGGCGGCTTTTACTGGTGAGGCGATGGATAGGCTGCAAGCGATGCACTTTGGGCGACTGGGGGATATACTCACGATGCGGACGAGTACGGTACTACGCCCAGGGATACATGCCGCCGAAGCAGGACCGGCGCGCGGCGATGCTGGAGCGCAAGCGGCAAGAGTACCGCGACCTGCTTCAGCAGTACTACTACATCCCCGACACGGACCGCGGGTCGCGCGAGCAGAGCACGCTGCGCCAGATCCTCGTCGACATCCCGCGCACCAACGCGGACGTCAAGCTCTTCCAGAACGAGCGCATTCACCAGGTACGTCCGTGCTTCGTGCTTTGCTAAGGCTACTCCTCAAGGCTACGCGTGTTAACGACGCTTGTCACTAGTGTATGGAGCGGGTGCTGTACACGTGGGCGCTCCGGCACCCGGCCAGTGGCTACGTGCAGGGCATCAACGACCTCATGACGCCGTTCCTCGTCGTGTTTCTCTCGGCCTTTGTTGGTACGTAAGACGTCGGCTGGTGCGGGTGACGGTGGGCTGGTCGGTCGGTACTAACACTACCACCTTGTGGGCGTAGATAACCCGCAGCTGTGCGACCTATCGGCCGTCTCGGACGAGTGGCTGCAGGTCGTGGAGGCCGACACGTACTGGTGCCTGACGAAACTGCTGGACGGCATCCAGGACCACTACACGTTCGCGCAGCCGGGGCTGCAGCGCATGGTGCAGCGCATGGAGGAGCTCGTGCACCGGTGCGACGCCGACCTATTTAAGCACATTGTCGAGAAGGAGAGCGTGCAGTTTGTGCAGTTTGCCTTCCGGTGGATGAACTGCCTGCTCATGCGCGAGGTACCGCTGCACGCGATCCTGCGGCTCTGGGACACGTACCTGTGCGAGGACTCGGGCTTCGAGAGCTTCCACGTGTACGTGTGCGCGGCGATCCTGATGACGTTCGGCGAGAAGCTCAAGGCGCTCGAGTTCCAGGACCTCGTCATGTTCCTGCAGAGCCTGCCGACGCAGGACTGGACCGAGGACGAGATCGACCCGCTGCTCTCGCGCGCCTTCATCCTGCAGACGTACTTTGCCGACTCGCCCAGCCACCTGACGTGACGCCAAGGCGGCGACGGGTGGCGGAGCAGACAGACACCCAAGCAGCGTATCAAGTTGGCGAGTCAAGTGGTGGAGTTGGGGGGGCGCAAGGAGCGAGCAATGGCAAATGGGGTTGTGCACTACGGAGTCGGGCAAGCTTTCGTGTGCGTGGTCGTCGGAGCAGCCAGCGCCCGTTGTTACTGCTGGAGTGAGTGGCGTGGCACTGACGCAGGAGGTTCAACGCGGTCAAGTTGGTCGCGAGAGCCCTCGGAGCGAACTACTGTACTTCGAAGTACTATACTGTACAGGAGCCAGCCACGAGAACGTTCCGAAGCGAGACTGCGGGCCCCGTGGAGGCTGTTGGACTGCATGAGCAGTGGAGCGCCGAGCCCCTTGCTCAACCCACTCCGCTGGCTTCGTAACGTAACTCGGCGCAGTGTTGATGCACTGTACCTGCTGCTACGTACACAACCCAGCGCCTTACCGGTACTGTATGTGCCGCTCCGTCGCCAATGACGTGGGGCGCGTGTGGCCGTAAGCTTTGCGTTCCGTCCTGTTGGGTTGGTGCCGTGGCCACTTGACGCTCCAAGGACTTCTGATAAATTTTGCAGTACAGTAGATCAGGACCCTCTGGGTCTTAACCGCCTGCCCTTTTACGTTGAACAGGTCCGCCGGGTGTATTTTCTTGTCGTGCTCGCGAAGGGGCGCGGAGATGCGCGATCACGCCCCGCAACTCAGATTGGAGTAGTGTCGTTATCGGAAGGTTGCATATTGAATTTTCTATACATTTTGAAAGGTGGTTATGCCTTGTGGGCGTTATGTCGAGGTTGCCGATCTGCAGTTGCACTTTCGACGTGCTTGCCAATCAACGTGCGGTTCAGGCATGCGCGTCACACCTGGCGAAACCTTCTATAACTTATGCTGTTTTGTGAATTGTTCGTTTTATAGATAATATGAAGAGTATTCATTCATACAACTAAATATTCAAATTAAACGTGAAATACAAGAGCAAATGTTTGTAGATATATGTAATATAACAGGTATCAAGTATAAGGGTCGATCGAAACACGCCACCGGACGAAGCTTCTGTGAAAGTTCTTGTTGATTGCCCTCCCAGTCTGAGAGTCCCAGTCCCCCCTGGGCAACAAGCACGAGCCTTCTCGAACGCCGCCATTTTGACTTGAAAAATGTATACTCCCATCCAAATCGCGGGTTGCTTTCGCGGCGGATTCCAGAGACCAGGCTGAACGAGCGAACCCCGGAGCGTCTCGCTTCTTGTTTGGGCGATCACATAGGACACGTGCCGTCGGAAACACAGCCCACAAGGAACGCCCTCGCCTCTTTCTTCTCGCGCAGTGGGTAGTGTAGTGTAGTGTACTAGCGAGTCAAGCCTACGGGGGCCGAGGAGCTTTGGCGCATTCGCATCCAGCCAGCGTCCAGTTCACGATCCGCCCTACGTGGTGTACGTGCATTCTCCCCCCCCCCACGTAATCAGGTGCCCCGCTCGCCTTCTTATTCCCCAACACGCCGACTCGTGCTCAAGCGTCGGTGGCGGAACCCAGCTGCAACTGCGCCTACACGAGCTACGACGCCTTCCCGTAGCGCCCGGCACTATACCCACAGCCGTGAGTAGGGAGCGTCCGTCCGTGCGTGCGTCCCTCCCTCCCTCTCGGCCCCCCCGTCGCTCCGCTCCGCCTCGGCCGCCCGCATGCCCGCGACGCCCCACCCCGCCTGGACGCAACCGACTGATGAGAAAACCGCAAGAACTCGAAGCGCAGTCCCCGCGGGCCGCCCCGCGGACCCGCTGCCGCCCGTGAGCGCTATTCCGCGCACGCAGCTCCAGGACAAGGCGCGCAGCCTCCAGCGCGGGCTCGCGCACGTGCAGAGCTGCCGCGCGGGCGACGCGTGCGGCCGCGCGCTCTGCCACTCGACCAAGCGCCTGCTGCGCACGTTCGCGACCCACGAGTGCGCGCGTCGCGCCGCGCCGGCCGCCGACTGCCGCGTCTGCCGCCTGTGGCAGTTCCTGCTCGCCGACAAGTCGCCCACGGCGGGCAAGAGCGCCGAGCGCCGCCTCGCCGCCGCGGAGGCGCCGCCGCCGCCCGTCGTGCGCCCGGTCTGCGGGCTGGCGGAGCTCGCGAGGCGCCTGGCGACGCGCTCGGCGTCCGCCGCCGTCCGCCGCCGCGCGCCCGTGGCCGCCAAGGAAGCCGCCGCCTCGCGCCGCCTCTGATCATCTGATCTGCCGCCTCGAGGAGCGGCCACAAGCCCAAGCGGTAGGGTAGGGCGCTCTCCGGTAGGAGGCGGCGGGGGAAGGCGGGACGTCCGATCCGATCGGACGCGATGTAGTTTTAGGGAAGTAGTACGAGACAGAGAGCCGAGCGACACGAGAACATGCTATCCAACGTCGCGTTGGACCGGGACGGGCCCCTCTCCGCCCTCCCCCATTTTGCTGCAGCTCGTTGTGTTCCTCGTCTCAAAGTGTTGAGCTCCCATTGCCTTGATTGAGCTAGCTCTAGGTACGTAAGTAGGGCAGTCGCTAGTACAAGCCGAGCTCGCGGAACCTGTTGTCCAGTAGAGCAGACCACCAAACGCACACGGAATCAGTCTCGCATGCACGATCCTACCCTCTGCAGGCACGTGCACGGCTCCATCCCACCCCACCGCGCCCCACTCGGACGTACTTCTTTTGCTGGGCGGCCGAGAGCGTAGCGAGCGCCTGTGCCAGCGCCGGGTCGTCGTGGAAGAAGAGCAGCGCGCGCTGGAACTCGCGCACGTCCACCTCGCGCTCGCTGCATACGCGCGCCGTCAGCGCGCCCGAGCGCGCAATGTACTGCCTGGACAGCTCCTGGTGGAAGGCGGCGGCTCCGAGCGGAGGGCTCTGCGCGCGCAGCTCGGCCACCAGCGCCTCCATCTCTCGCGTCAGCGCCGGGATGAGCTCCTGCATGACGCGCACGACCACGTCCACGCCCAGCTCGGGCGCCTCGTCCGGCAGCATCTGTCCTCCATTTGGGTCCATACAGACCGGGGTATACGTCAGATACAGCGCAGGGCGATCAATGCGACTCGGACGGACGGACGGACGGATGGACGCACCCGGGCCGACTCGGTCGGGATGAGCGGCTCGCGCGAGCCCGTGCAGAGCCAGCGCATGCGGCCGAGCTTGCGCACGTACTCGGCGATGGCGTCGGCCTCTGCGACCGTCACGACGCCCGCGCGGCCCGAGCCGCGGAGCTGTCCGCGCGCGAGGAGCGCGAGCGCCTCCTGCACCTGTGCCTTGCTCACGTGGTTGTTGCGGAACACGGCGTCCTGCACCTTCTCGAGCGTCGACTCGAAGCGGATGCTCATGTCGAGCGCGCGCTGCTCCGGCGACAGCGCGACGCGGTCCTTCTCCTTCACCTTCTCCTCCCCCTCCTCGTTCTGCTGCTGCTGCTGCTGCTGCTGCTGTTTCTCCTCCTCGAGCTTGCGCTCCAGGTCCTCGAGCATGCGGCCCGCCAGCACCGCCATGTTCTTGTCGATCTCGTCGTACAGCCGCAGCAGCGCCGTCACGTTCTGGATCGGGTTCACCGAGTAGCCGCTCTCCTCCCCGCCCTCCCATCCCTCGTCTCCGCTGCTGTTCCGGGGCGTGTCCTCCTCGCACCGCGCGGTCGACTGGGACCGGCACGCGGCGCCAATCGCGAGCCCCGAGGCCACCAGCGAGCCCGCGACCGACCGTCCCGCGCGCCCGTAGGGCTTCTCCTGCGACCGCGACGCGACCGCCACGCCGCTCGCCTTTGAGGCGGACAATGGACCGACAGGACCGCTCGTCAGGCGCGCAGCCGCCGCGCGCAGCGCCGCCCGCCGCACCGCCATCCGCGCCGCCATTCTCCGCCGGTCAACACCACAAAGCGTGCACCAGACGGGTTTTGGGGTAATCTCAAAAACTGATACTCTATGCGTTTCTTAGAATACTAGACCATAAACACTTTCATTCAATTACAATATATTGTGGTCATTTATGATATGTAGCTGGCTATAAATGCCTAGAATCGTAAATGCTTTTGCTCATACTGAAATCAAGATATTCTTCACCGAGCAGTCTCAGATGCGGCGGATCAGATACCCTGGCGGCGCTTTTCGTCCTCGTCAACCACAAGCAACGCCAGATACGATCGCGAACGCACCCACTTAACCGCCAAGGAGCTCTGCAAGGGCGACGCGGCGCGGCAAGCATCAGCACGGGGATGGCGCAGCTGTGGCCGCACCAACAGGAGGTGGCGGCGCTTGCGCGCGCACAGAGCGCGGTGCTGAGCTGTCCGCGGCGCGTAGGCAAGACGTTCCTGGCGAGCTGGCTGCTGGTCGAGGTGGTCAGAGGCGGCAACGGCGACACGTGCGAGGGCAACCACGTGGTCGCTGTCGCTCCAACGCCAGCGGAGCGCGCGGCGCTCAAGAAGGAGCTCGCGAGGCTCTGCGGTGTACCGGTAGTCTGCAGCGACGACGACCGCAGCGCCGGAGACGACGCACGTCGATGGTGGATCCGCGGCACCGACGCGTTGTCCCCTGCGCAAGTCTCGATACTGTCGCCCGCAGCGCTGCTACACGTCATGCGGGACGCCAAGGGCGGCGGGAGTCGGCCGCGCGCACTCGAGGCCCTCGCGTTGCTCGTTGTGGAAGGCTTTGACCAGGTGCACGCCGAGTTGCCGGCCTTCTTCCCTGCGTTCTTCCACCTCTTTGGCGGCGCACAAGGCGCCGATATGAGCGCCGATGAAGGTAGCAGCCTGACCAGCAGTGATGCCGTCCGCGTGTTCGCGACGACGCGGCAGCCGTGCTCCAAGCTGAATTGGCGGGCCGGAGGGAACCCGTTGTTCGGACGCGTCCAGGTGCTGAATCTGATCCCAGCTAGCTCGCCGGATGCTTCTGCGGCGTCCTCTCCGCCGATCTTGTGCGAGCCGTTTGTGCAGAGAGAAGGTGAAGTGCCGAAGATGGACGTCAAGAGCTTCTTGCTCGGCGCCAACAGCAAGAAGATCGACCTGGTGGGCGTCTACCGGCGCGAACTGGAACTGGGCAACTCCAAAGCCAACATGGACGACAAGGTCAAGCAGGACCGAGTGACCCGCTTCATCGCGGACGCAGAGGTGGTGTATCAGCACCTCGGGCTGTGGTGCATGTGGAAGTTCGTCGAGCTCGAGTTGCAGAGCAACCTGCTCGCGTGCACGATCGCCGACCCGAGCAGCAGGCGCAGCAAGCGCGGCCGTGCGAACAGTGGCCAAGACGTCGCGATGGGCGGCAGCGGCGACGAGGCAGCAGACCCAGAGGAGGGCGAGGTGATGGACACGGACACGAACGACGAGGGCGACAGCGACGACGGCCGGCTGTTCGCCAGCGTGCTAGGCCCGGACGTGCAGCTGGACCCTTCGAGCCGCGCTAAGATCAAGCCGATCGTCAAGGTGATCAAGTGGGTGGGCGCGCAAGCAGCCAAATGTGGCGTCGAGGCCGCCTCGCCTCGTCTACTCAAGACGGCCGATATTGTGCGCGTGCGGTTCCAGAACGCCTGCAGTAGCGTCTCGACCAATGACAGCATTCGCGCGTGGGTGTTTGTGATCCGTCGTTGCCACTGCCGCGTCGTGGCCGAGTACCTCTGGGCTGCGCTGTCCGACCTCCACGTCCCTGCGCCTTGCTCCATGCTGGGCAACTCGAGCGCGCGCGTGTGCGGCTCGCCGCGCTTTTCGTCGCACCTCAAAGTCATGAAGATGTTCGAGGCGCGAGAGTCGACGGTGCTGGTGACCACGTCAATGAAGCGCGCTTCCCCAACCGACCGCATCCAGCCGCCGGCGTGCGACGTCGTCGTCGCGATGGACGAGCTACTGGAGCCGATCAAACTGTTTGACGTGGCCTCTCGCGCGGACGTGCAGAGCGGCGTCGTGGTCTACGTGACGGGCGACTCGCCGCCAGAGATGAAAAAGTTCGAGGTGCTCAAGCTCAAAATGGAGGAGTACGCGCGACAACTCGAGGCGGATCGCGCGGGCGCTCCGATCGTATGCCAGCCAACTGGCGATGTGGTCATGGCTGAACCCGCGGATGCCTCTGCGGTGGCGACATCAACCATTATGGCTACTGGCTCCTCGACTCCGCCCATGCAACTCCCCCCGCGTATCCCTCCGACGGCTCCGAGCACGAACGAGATCCGATACGCCGACACGGGTGCTGTGCTGAACGTCTCCAACAGTGTTCACTGCCTCAGCAGCTTCTGTGAAACGCTCCCCGGGCTCGACACGTACGACCGACACCCGGAGTACAAGGTGAAGCGGATCCCAGTGGCCACAGGCATGTCGGAGGGCACGAAGCGGTACAAGAAGAAGAAGCTCAAGTACAACTCCAAGCTGAACGACAAGATTGACGACATCGCGTCGACTGCTACTGCTACTGCTGCTGCTGTAGCCGGTGGCGATGCTGAGGACACTGAGAACGCAGCTGACGACGAAAGCGAGCCCCGCGGCAGTCGCTTCCACTACTCGGCAACGCTAAAGCTGCCCAATTGCCTCGGCATCCGCAAGCAGTTTGTATCACCCAAGGTGGAGACCGAGGACGAGGCCAAGGGCATCTGCGCATTCCACGCGTGCCAAGAGGTCATCCGGAAGGGCCTCCTGGACCACAACTTCCGCTCGAAGCTCATCGACGACGAGAGCACGATCCACGGCGATTCGCCCACCAACGGCGCTCCGGCGGCCTCGTTGTCGGAGCCAGAAGCAGCGCTAGGAGGCACTGAAAGCGAAGTGGCCACGCTCGACCCGGCAGCGTCGGCGTACTCGCAACGACTGGTTGACATGTCGACACAGAGCTCGTACGACCTTCCGCCCGTGAGCGCTGCGGAGCTGAGCTTGCGCCCGATCCGCAGCCTGACGCGGGAAGCCGCCGAGGCGAGCACGACCAGCGCGGACGACTGGACGGCGACCATGTGCTTCTACGCGCTCGAGGGCGTGCGTTTGGCCATCCTCGCGACCGACGAGCTGTACACGGGCAACACGAACGTGGGCTGGCGCTACGACTTCGCCATTTGCGGCGTCATGGACGGCGAGCTGCAGCGCCTGACGCTGCAGAAGCGCCCGACTAAGCTCGCGCTGACCAAGCAGCAGCTGCACGACGCGCTGCACTTCCACCTCGTCACCATGCGCCTCGCGTGCATGACTGTCGCGGACGCCGTGCGGGACATTGACATTGTGGGCGAGAACGTGTGGAATGAGTTCTCGGAGCAGAACGACAAGGGCTACCTCGTGGTCCCGAGCGTCGTGGACAGCGCGTCCGGCGCGTTCTCGCTCGATTGGGACTACGTCCACGAGATCATCCGCCGCCCGCTGCTCGAGCCAGCTTGGCCGCTGCCGCCCGTCGAGGTGCTCCAGCACGACTGGGTCTGCGTGCCCGAGAGCCGCCGCAACGTGACGTACGTCGTGCAAGCCATCACGGACGACAAGATCCCCGACATCCGAGCCAAGTACATGCCGGACGACGAGACGTGGGCGACGCACATGAAGAGGGGCAAGTCGACGCCCGGGAACCCTATCCTCGGGCGCTGGCACTCGCGCGACATGCTCGAGCAGGCCGAGGACGAGCAGCCGCTGATCCATGGTATCCAGGTGCCGCAGATCGTGCCGCTCATCCGCCGCGTCATGCAGCGCAACCTAGAGGAGGGCAGCGTGGCCCAGCTGTCGACCAACCACAACGAGCGCCTGCTGATCCCGCAGTTCACGCAGCGGCTCCGCTTGTCGCGCGGCCGCTTCTTCGAGGCCATGGGCATCGTGCCCGTGCTGTACGAGTTCGAGCGCAAGTGCCAGATCTCCAACTTGATGACGCGCATCGGCCTCGAGGTCGACATGACGCTGCTGGACGACGCGACCACCAAGCCCGCGTACGAGCGCTTGGAGATCCTGGGCGACACGTTCCTCAAGCTCGAGACGAGCTGGTTCATGTTTGAAAGCCGCAAGGACATCATCCAGGAGGGCTTCTTGACGCAGCTGCGACGCGACATTATCCGCAACGACCGGCTGAACCAGTTCGCCATCCGCGCGCGGCTGCACCACTACATTTTGTACCCGGCCGAGGTGGAGCAGCACCCGTTCCAGTGCTGGAAGCCGTCGTGCATGGGCAAGACGCCCGAGCCGGTCGTGGCGCCCGCCAAGTGGGTCGCCGACGTGCTCGAGGCCATCTGCGGCGCGTACCTGATCGGCCAGGGCGAGCGGGGCGCGCGCCACTTCCTGCGCTGGGTCGGCGTCAGCGTCCTGGAGGAGCCGCACGCGTTCGCGCGGCCATTCTACCCGGACTGCTTCCCCAACGAGCTGTACGACGACGACGACGCCGCGCAGATGGCGGACGCGCGCACAACCCACCCGCTGAGCCTCAACTTCCGCGTCGCCCAGTTCGAGGACCTGCCCCAGCGACTGACGCTGCTGCAGCGGCGACTCAAGTACACGTTCCGGAACAAGCGGCTGCTGCTCGAGGCGATCACGCACCCGTCGATCGGCCAGCTCGTGCTGCAGATGGACCAGATGGACTTGGCGAGCCAGGAGAACCGGGGCGATAGCGCGGATACAAGCGCGAGTGTAAGCGGGAGCGCGAATGGGGCGGCGTCCGCGTCCAAGAAGGCCAAGAAGAAGGCCAAGAGCGTGTGGAAGGGCGACTACGAGCGGCTCGAGTACCTCGGGGACGCCGTGATCGAGTACCTGACGCTGTCGTACGCCTTCTTGACGCACGACAAGTGGCTGCCCGGCTCGCTCTCGCAGTGGAAGAGCGCGACCGTCTCGAACGACGCGCTCGGCAAGACGGCGCTCGCGTGGTTCGGCGTCGACGAGTGCATCCTCACGGGCGCCGTGCGCGTCGACGCCGAGACGATGGAGCGCGTCGCGCGTGTCGAGCGAATGTACTCGCCGTCGAGTCTGTCGGCGCTGGGGACGCCGCTGAGCAAACCGCCGCCGCCGCCGCCGCGCTCGGCAGCCGCGGGCAAGCCGCGGACCGTCAGCTCAAGCCATACGCTGCCAAAGATGTTTGCGGACGTGTTCGAGGCGCTCGTGGCCGCCGTGTTCCTCGACTCTGGGCGCGACCTGCAGCAGGTGCGCGACGTGTTCATGTGGCCGCTGCTCGAGACGGTGGGCAAGGACGCGTTCGCCTACGTGTGCCACGAGAGCGGACTCGCGGTTGACACGCTCAGCGACGAGCTCATGGACGAGCTCTCCTTCTCGAGCGACGGCGACTGACCGCCGTCCGTCGTCGGGACGGCCGCTATGAAGCACACACGGGTAAGTGGTGCAGCATCCAACGGGCAATACACGTGACTGAGCGCTGCCAGCGTGTGTGTGCGTGTGCGTGTGCGATTGACGCGATTGATTGACGTGCCGACCGACCAGAGAGAGCCTGCCGGGACGGCTACTGTGTTGGCTGGGAGCCCAGGTACGTCGAGGCGAGGTGCAGTGCGGCCAAGCCGAGCGCCAGGCCCTCGATGCGCGCGGCAGCCTCGCTCAGCGCGCGCAGCTCGGGCACCGAGACGCTCGCGAGCGCGACGGCCGCGGCCGCGCCGAAGAGCGTGCTGAGTACGAGGTCCGCGGACCCGAGGTACTTGGGGACGCGGCGCCACTGCGACGGCCACGGCGCGCACAGCAGCACGTGGTAGCCGCGCGCGAGTGCGGCGTTGACGGCGGCGGACGCGCTGTGACGCGCCAGGAAGAGCGCGTTGAGGAGACTCGCCAACGTGTCGAGGTGCTGCGCACTGGCGTCCATCGGGCTGGTCGGCGGCGACTGGAGGTGCGCGAGCAGCTTGGAGACGGTCGAGTGCGCCACGACGCTGGCGGCGAGCACGAGCGCGCTGAGGCCAAGCAGGGAGGCGGCGCGCGGCTTGGAGAGCGCGCGCGCGCGGAGCAGGAAGAGCGCGAGGCTCCACTGCAGCAGCAGCTTGGCGACAAGCCCTGGCAGGTGGCTCACGTCCAGTCTGGCGATGCCCCCAACGGCGTGGAGGCTGTGAGGAGAAGCCGTGGTGGTGGTGGTGGTGGTGGCGGCGGCCGCGAGGGCGAGCAGCTCTTGGCGGGAGCGCAGGCTCTCGAGCCACCGCCGCGCGTCCGCGAAGCTCTGAGAGGACGAGGGGCGATCCGAGAGCGGGACGGCCGCGAGCAGCGCCGAGGGCGGACGCGGCTCGTGCGCGAGCGCGTCGAGCACGAGCACGGCGCCGGAGAGCGCGGCCAGGCGCAGGAGGTTGCTGCGGTAGGGCGAGGCGTCGCGCGCCTGCTTCCGAGGCGTCCGCATGGCGAGCGAGCGGTCGAAGCCAGGCAGACTGACACACTGACTGACAGAGTCCGCGTCGGTTCGAGAGACTGAGAGAGGCAGGTAGTTGCGTAGGATCGGAAATACTTGCAACGTACAGTAGTAGCACGAGCGCTTGCTCGCTAAGCGAATTGCGCGTGGCTCCCTCTCTCCGTCCGTCCGTCCGTCTCGAGCCTCCTCGTCCCCGCCCGCGCCTGCTGTTGGCGCTTTGTTGGTTGGCAGTCGACAGTGGACGGCCGCGGTCAGGGGTCGACGTAGAAGAAGGTCGAGTCACGCAGGCGGTTGCCGTGCTCGTCGACGCCCGAGCGCGGGCTGGCGGCGAGCAGCAGGCTGGCGTCGCTGCGGCGCGCGTCCTCGACGGCCGACGAGACCTCGCTGAGCACGCGGCGCAGCGCGAGCGCGTCCTCCGACTGGCGAATGTCGTCGTTGCGCGCGCCGTGCAGCGGGTCGTAGAGCCCGAGCAGGCACGAGAAGAAGCGGTCGTGGTTGACGTGCTGCATCATGAGGCAGCACGTGGCGAAGGGCACGCGGCCGAGCCCGCTCTTGTCCATGTAGCGGAAGATGATGCCCGAGTAGGGCAGCAGCTCGGACGGGTGCTTGCAGACCCACTCGGCCAAGAAGCCCACGAGCTCGGGCTCGCGCAGGTGCCCGTCGCGCGCCACGTCGTGCGCGTCGAACAGCTCGCGCAGGCGCTCGATGTACTCGAACTGGCTGGCGGGCGCGGCGCGCGAGCTCGTGAGCTGCTGGATCTGCTTGAGCCGCTGGTAGCCAGAGCTGCGCAGCGCGGCGGGCGTCTTGTCGACCTGCAGCACGAGGTAGCGGCAGCAGAGCCCCACGTGCTCGAGCAGCACGAAGAGCATGATCTGCGCCATGACCCACCTGGGCTGGCCGCTGTCGTTGTGGCACGCGGCCGGGTCGCTCGTGGCCGTGCGGTTGATGGCGCCGAAGGGCACCATATAGCCGTCCGCGAAGGCAAAGTTGCAGGCCGTGGTGAAGAAGCCCCCGTGGTACGTGACCACGAAGGCCATGACGACCGTCACGCCAATGATGTTGGCGTACGACAGCACCGTGGCCCACTCGCCGATCGACGTGTCGCGCCGGGGCATGGGCCGCCGGTTGGCGAACAGCAGCCGGAAGGCGTCGCCGCGCACCTCGAGCAGGTTGTTGAGGAAGGCCGGGAGCGGCAGCAGCGGCCACACGACCGTGAACATGATGACGTACGAGAACTGAATGCACGCGTCCAGGTAGTCGAGCACTGGGTCGAACACGGGCAGCTTGGCCTCGGCCAGGATCTCGAACGCAGAGTACTGGTTCGAGTCGTCCGACAGCGGCAGCACGTCCACCTTGAAGCCCGTCTGGCGCTGCACCAGCTCGGCCAGCCGCCTCGCCGTCAGGCTCTTGGACTCGCGCCGCGTGACCGGCAGCGCCCCCGCGCCACTCAGACCCGGGTCGCCCCCGCCGCGCGCCGCCGTCTGCTTGGCTGCGCGCAGGCGGCGCGCGATCCCGTGGGCGCACCACGAGAAGAGCGGCGACTGGCGGCAGCCGGCCGACGGCCGACCGCGCAGCTTGCGCAGCAGGTACGGCACGAAGGTCTCGAGCAGCATGTTGAGAAACTGCGTGACGACGAGCGGCGTGACGAAGAGCGTGTCGAGCGTGAGCAGCGACGCGTCCCAGTCGTAGGGCGCGAGCGCGCCGAGCCCGACGTGCTGGAAGAGCCTGAGGATGCGGTCGCCGAAGGGCAGGTAGACGAAGGCGATGAAGAGGAACCAGAAGAACCAGTTGCTCCAGACGAAGACGAACCGGCGGTGGATCAGCCGATTCTCGTGGTCAGACTTCTTGGCGTAGTTCTCCCAGCGCACGAACTTCTCCGACATCCAGTTGAAGAGCTCGAAGAAGAAAATGTCGATGAGCAGGCCGAGCAAGATGCCCTGGATCAGAATGTACACCCAGCGGTCCGTGCCAATGGTTGACGAGTCGGCCGTGAAGCACGTGATGAACCAGATGCACGTGTACGTGTCGTCGGCCTTGGCGTAGCACGACGAGCACGTGGGCGCGTTCTTGGCGTACACGTACCACTGCACAAAGGGCACGAGGCAGACGCACTGGATGACGGCGCAGACGACCACGAAGAGCAGCATGGTCGACTGGATCCAGTGGTTCTTGCGCTGCTTGGGCGCCTTCTCCATCTCCTTGGTCAGCTGGTTCCGGACCCAGACGTACTGGAAGTCGGGGTTGTAGTCGTTGCTCTCGTACACCGTCTTCTTGTACTTGCTCAGGTTCCACTTCTCGACCAGCATGCGCGTCTCGCGCTCCCAGCAAATGAGGAACGACGGGCCCCAGAAGCAGACGACGCCGAAGCCGATGGCCGCGAGCCCCTCGAGGTACTGCTTCCACACGGGCGTCGTGAGGAAGCGGAACGAGAGGTAGTAGAGCACGCACACGGCCATGAGCGGCACCAGGTGCTTCGTGTAGATGTGCATAAAGGCGAAGAGGAAGGCCACGCGCTCGCCAAAGTGCAGCCGCAGCTCCTCGACGGCCCAGCGGTTCATGTTGCCCGTCGCGGCGTTGCGCACGTCCAGCACGATCGTGCGCTTGCGGTACTCGGCAAAGAACTTCTTGTTGAACGCGCGGTCGTGCAGCGGGAAGCACTCGAGCACCACGTCGCCGACCGTGAGCTCCTTGTTGACGTCGATGACCCACTCCTCCTTGTCGTAGTCGCGGAAGGCGTTCTGGATGATGTTGTGCGTCAGCTGCAGCTCGAGCGCGGGCGAGAAGCACATCTCCTTGATCGAGTCGAGCGACTCCTCGCCCAGGCTCGCGATCGAGTCGCCGCGCTTGATCGACAGCTCGTCCATCTCGCGCTTGAACTCGTGCAGCAGCAGGTCCTGGTTCTTCTTCGGGTCGATCAATATGCAAATGTTCTTGGCCGCCTGCTCCATCTCGTCGTCCACCGCGCTCTGCCGGCGCGTCCGCAGCTCGAACGGCACGCTGTTGTCCAAAATGACGATGCCCAGACCCGCCTGGATGAGCCGGCGCACGCACTTTTGCTGCAGTCGGCGCACCTGCGCCTCGAGGTCTCGCCGGATCGACGTCGCCGACTTGGACGGGAAGCGGTGCCGCAGCAGCTGGAACATCTGGTCCGTGTGCTTGAGCACGATCGCAAACGTGTACTTCTGCGCCTCGTCGAGCGTAACGTGCGGCGCAACGCCAGCAAAGTAGCCCATCGGCGCGTGTCCCTCGCTGCCGAGGACGTGGTCCGCGCCCACGTCGTCCTCGTCCTCGTCCTCGTCCACCGCGCCGCGCGTGAGCTTGCGGCGGCGCTTCTTGCCACCCGCCGAGCTCGTGGGCCCGTACAGCGGCGGCAGCGTGTACCCCGTCTCCCCGACCTCTGTCAGCACGGCGGGCTTTCTGTCCGGGAACGACGTGGCCGACGCCACGCCGGACCGCTCGGCCGCCAGGTCTGCGTCGCATAAAGAGGGACATTGAGAGAGAGAGAGGGCATTCCGTTGGTGAGTGCTCCGGTGTCGAGGGGCTATTTATGGCAGCGACGGTCCAGTGGGATGGGGGCGCACGTGACGTACTGGAGACGACCGACTTGGGAGGAGAATCGGGCGCGTAGTACACGTCGCCGGCCTGGTTGTCCTCTGTCAGCTGCTGCTCCGACTCCCGGCGCGTCTGCTGCTGCGTCTGCTGCTGCGTCTGCTGCTGATGCAGAGGCAGTGGAAGCGGGTGGGACGCTTGCTTGCGCCTGTCCTTCCTCGCTCTACGGTGCGCGCGGCTGTCCCTGGGCGCGGCGTCCGCGACGCCGGCCGACACGGACCGGAAGCTCTCGAGCGTCGGCAGGCTGCACCGATCATCGTGGAACTGCTGGCGGAAGCTTCCCTGCGCTGCGAGCGTCGGGCCCGCGGCTGGCGTGGCCCAGCCCTTGGAAGACGAGCCGACGGCCGGAGTCGACAGGTACGAGATGTGCGAGAGTGTGCTCGACCGGTGCGAGTCCAGGTCGCTCTCGTCCGCGGCCGACGGCCGCCGCCTAGACGACACGAGCTGCACGCGCGAGCGCTGGAGTGCCAGCTCCTCATCCTCCTCGTCCCCGTCGGCGCTCTTCGCCCTCCGCGCGCGCTCTGGGTGCGCCGTCTCGCTGCCGCTGCGGAAGAACCGGCCCATCATGGCGGCCCTTGGTCCGCGCGACTGCCTCTGCCGAGCCGTACAAGTGCTGAAATGCGTCCAGCACAGGCTCTAGGGGTACCGATCGACGCGC
>JAADXZ010000026.1:0-75595 GCA_023338055.1 Phytopythium mirpurense
ACGTTTCCCTATCCGGTAGGAAGTACAACAGTTAAGTGTTCGATTGTGTGAGATCTCCAGGGATCTCGTGAGAGGCAACCCTACGCTATGGGTAAAAGATAAAGTATAATGAATCTGCCGCTCTGCGGTCCATGAACCCACCAGTAGCGCGCCTTGTTCATCCCCGCGCGGTGTCGGTACTCTCGGGTGCTGACGGCGTGGAACACCTGACTGCCAAATTCACGTGCGGCGCAATAGTGTGGTTTTGCCTGACAGGTGGTCTTGGGGTTGGCTGACCTGCTGCAGCGCTTCTTCCGTTTTCGGCGCTAGCCTTTCGTACGCTTCTACCTCTTGCGGAGTCTGGCTTCTTAAACCGGCTCCCCACCTTCACACACGGCAGTGCACCGCATGCGCATCCCTGGGTCGATTCCCACGAGCATGTCGGCCTCATACTCGTTTGGAAGCGCACGCCAGTCAGATCCCAGGGCGTCCACGTCCGTGCTGGGTCGCGCTCGCTTTTGTCTTTTGGCTGCTCTCGCTATGTCCACCGCTCGATCATTGGTAGTATTTGGGCGCGAGAGCAGCAACGACGCACTATACCCGTTCGTTGTGACCTGGTTGGCAAATAGGCGACTTGCCAGCGACGCCTTGGACCCGTGGTCCATCGCGTTGAACTCCCGCTTTGAGATGGACGTCTCTGGCGCCATCGTCTCGAACTGGGACACCGAGAATGCTCTACGCAGGTACAGCTCCTTCTTGCTACTGACGCGCTCTTTCGAGATGAGCGCCCCGGTAGTGGTCACGGCGATGCCGAGCGGATTGGCACCGTGCTTCTTGAGTACCCATGCGCAGAACCCATGGATCGTCGAGCCGTTAATTACGATGTGGGCGGTCGTGAACGAGCTCGAGTACGGTAGGAGCGAAAAGGCCCGGACGCCCTTCTTGAGCGGGTCCCTCTGCTGGAACGCCTCGACGACCTGTATAATCTCGTGCAGCTTCCGGACGAAGTGCTCGAGGTTGTTTCTGATGACGTGCTCGTATGGGTGCAGCCCTAGCCATTCGCGAAGCAAGGCTTCGTCCTCCGCGAAGTCGTCGTCGTCACTGCGGTAACATGCTTGAACGAGCCGCCTAATAGCAGCACGGGGCGCCTTGTCGCCTTCTTCGAGCTTAAGCCGCACGTACAGCGCGAGCCGCTTCTCGAAGTGCATCGCAACCATGTTCTCGGCGTTGACACGCATCTGGCCCGCGAGCGCGATGATGCTGTTGTTCTCGTACATCAGGGTCGAGGGCGGTATGTAGCCCTCGGTACGCTCGCGGCTGGCGCGGTACAGTCGCACCGTCTCTCGCAGGTATGGGTTGACCTGGCGCTTAACTGCTCGCTCACGATATCCCGTGATGTCTTTGGCTGGGTGTGGACTTGGCTCTCGGATGTCTTGTCCGTGCGCGCCCTGGCAGCACCACGCGAAGAAGGCTTGGTCGAGCGTTGAGAGCTCCTGGCCGTGCTCGAGGCACCGGAGCACGTGCAAGTTGGCAATGTGCCAGGCCTCGAGCTGGATCTGCTTCATGGTGAGCGTCGTGCTCTGGATCTTGACGAGAAGGAGAGGGTCGGGACACAGTCGAGAAAGTTTGCAGACCACGCTGGTATACGCCCGCTCGCCCACCCTATCCTTCTCCTTGGCCAACTTCTTGCGCTTGCCACTCATCGGAAATGAGTCTATGTTGATGTACGTTTCCCTGCGACCTTGGAATATCAACATGTATGTTTAATGTATGTTTAGATGCAACCTCAACAGCGCCATAGAAACGTAATTTTGGTCATAATATGAACGGCACAGTAGTAGTTGCTACAAGGCGCACAAGATACAACGGCATACACCAACAACACCCGAGACAAGAAGACAGACACCCCAAAGCTACTACTCACGATGGCGCGGGCGCTGCGCGAAGCCATGCGGCCGGACCGCTCGCTGACGGACAAGGACTTTGACCGCTACGTGCTGGGCAGCGCGGCTGCGACCAGGACGGGCGCACCGCTGGCGGTGCCGGCGCTGGAGCCGCTGGGCGCCGCGCGCGCGCTGCGCAAGGCCCAGTGGGAGGCGCGCGCGCGCCACAACGCGCTGGTGCGCGACCCGTTCCGCGGCGACGCGGGCGTGGGACTGGCCGTGGCCTACTTCGTCAACGCCAACTTTGAGCTGGTGCAGGTGGCGGCCACGCAGGCGGGCGCGCTGCGCACGGCGCGGCTGTACACGTTCCCGATCTCGACGGGCCGCCGGGAGAACGTGTCGCTGGTGGTGGCGGGTCGCGGACTGGTCGTCTACTGCGACGGGCTCGGGTCCGTCTTCTTCCTCAAGGCGCAGGACCCGGAGGCGCTCGAGACGAGCTGGAGATGCGTGTACGAGTGCGCACCGCTGGGCGCCGTGCCCGCGGTGCTGCTGGCCGCGGCGTTCGACGCGAAGACGCAGCGCTTCCACCTGCTGGCGGCCGAGCCGCTCGAGCTGCTCGACGCGGTGGGCGACGCCGCGTTCCGACTGTCGGCCATCGACGTGTTCGCGGCCAAGGCGAGCGAGGCGATGGACGTGGACGGCGGCGCCGTGGGGCTCACCCACTCGGCCGCGGGCGTCGCGGTCGTGCCGGCCATGCCGAGCTACGTGTCGCTGGTCGACGACCGGCTCGTTCTGCTGGTCGAGGGCTCGTTCCAGCTGCTGATGGAGGCGAGGCAAGGGGAGGCGACGGTCGAGACGGTGCCTGGGCCGGGAGCGAGTACGGCGGCGGCGAGCGTGTCGCCCCCGCACAAGCGGCCGCACCACGACGACGAGCTGGACGACGACGAGATGGAGGAGCTGCTGTCCAAGTTCCCGCGCGCTGGCATCGGCTACCACGGTGACATTTCCGGGGCCAAGTCGCCGCGCAACCTCGCGTCGGCGCTCGACATGAGCATTCCGCTGGAGCAGCGCTTCCAGAAGTCGAGCACGCCTTTCAGCTCGGTGACCGACCAGCCGATGGCGGACGCGAGCGCCGCCCCCGACTCGGAGAGCGCTGGTGCCGCGAGTCCACACGCACGGCCGCTAGAGATCCCGACGACCGAGTCGCTCCTCGGCGGCCTGGAAGAGTGCGACGACCGGGATCCACTTGCCAAGGCTGCGCTGCTGCAGGTGGATCTGGGCCAGCAGCTGGTCGTCGAGCAGGTGGAGATCGACTGCAAGGAGTTCCGATTCCTCTGCTCGGCCGCGCGCGTGGACGAGTCCCCAGCCGCGTCCACAGCGGCCGCGATCGCCACTGCCGATGTGGCCGCGGCCTCCGCCCCGACGAGCGCTCAACGACCTTGGCTGCTGTTCCGCAACGACGTGCACGGGCTGCTGTACGACTTGAGCGTGGCGGCCAACGGCAAGCTCGCTCTGCGCCACGCGGCGACGCTGCCCGCGTTCGGCTTCGTGCAGGCGTCCAAGCAGGATAAGAAGTTCATGTCGACGCTCGCGTCGGGCGCGTTCGCGTGCATCGGCGAGTTCGAGAAGCGCCTGTTCATCTACCTCGGCACGGCGGCGACCGACAGCGAGCGCGCGCAGCACACGCGCAGGCAGTTTGTCGTGGAGCTGGGCGACGAGCCGCTCCTGGGCATGCAGCTCGTGTCGCGCGACGCCATCCTGGTGCTCACTCCGCGCACCGTGTACGCCGTCAAGGTGCCTCTCGACAGCGCGTGAGGCCCTGCACAGCGCGCGCGTGTATGTAAACGATTGTATGTGGCAGGATAGCCGCGAGTCGCGGACAAGACGGAGCGTCCGCTTGAGGAGCTCAATCAACACCAGCGTGGGTCTGCTTGTACCAACACCATTAGCCTGCTTCAAGGAGGGGCTCTGGATACGTTCATTCATTGAGCTCTTTAGACAGTGGAATGATGGTCATTTCAGTGTTTCCTTTCTTTCCACCAATCTCCGCTCACCTCTCCCTACAAGGCCGCACATGATTGGTCCAAATCAGGGAAGCTCTCTCTGGTGGAGCACAACCAAAGCCGAACGCCCCCTCCAGCCTCCACTTCGAGCGACCATGGTGCTCGTGATGCGGCGTCTCCAGCCGGCGGCCGCGGCCGTCGCGCGCTCCATTGGGGGCAACAGGTGCGCTCGCCACCTTCTTCTACCCACGCGCCCGCTCTCCTCTGACGCACTCGCTCTCCCTTTGCGGCGGTGGCCCCGGCAGCGCGCGCGCGACGCTCCTCGGACGCCACGGCGCGTCCTTGAACTCGGGCGCGCGGCTCGCGAGCGCGCAGCTCGTGCCAACGCACGCGTTCGGCGGCAGCCGCTCCTTCTCTTCGTCCCCTGCGACCACGTACGCGTCCTTTCATGCCTCTCTCCACGAGGACCAAGGCGTTAGTTGACGGAGCGCTGCGTCGTCCTTATCCACAGCCTCATGCAGGACGACCGTATCGTGGCCGCGTCGCCCGTGGAGGCTCTGGAGCAGGCCGCCGAGGCCGCAGGTAGCGTCAGGCCAAGACTATCGATGGTCGAACTAGAGGGATGTGCTCACGAACGACTCGTATGGCGGCTTGTGCAGCCACGATCGACCCCAAGACCATGGCGGACCTTGGTACGGCACTGCATGGCTTCTGCTGGTTGCGGGCTTGCGGGGGCCGGTATCGCTGACTACTGGAGCGCTCTTGGGCGCAGGCTACTCGCTGTCGGACCTGGCGATCCGCGCGCTGGACATTGTGCACGCGACCACGGGCCTGCCTTGGTGGGCGACCATCATCACCGCGACCGTCGTCGTGCGTAGCGCCGTCTTCCCCATCACGCTCAAGTCGGTACGTCCACCAAGCCACGCACACCTACACAATCGACACGCGATGGGTGAGAGTATACCTAACGTCCTGTTGTCCATCAGCTGCGCAACTCGGCCAAGATGAAGCTCTTCCAGCCCGAGATGGAGAAGCTCAAGGCCGAGATGGACGCCAACCCGACGCGCGACCCGGAGAGCGTGAAGGCGTTCAAGCAAAAATACAAGGCGCTCATGGCCAAGCACGACGTGAACCCGCTCACGAGTTTCATCACGCCCTTCACGCAGATCCCCGTCTTCCTCGGCTTCTTCTGGGGCCTGGAGGAGATCGGCCAGTACATTCCAGGCTACTCCTCGGGCGGCGCGCTCTGGTTCCAGGACCTCACGGCGGCCGACCCGACGCTCGCGCTCCCCGTCATCTCGTCCGCGCTCATGGCGCTCTCCGTCGAGGTGCGCACTGCAATAGGGGTGTACGCTCACACACACGCCCTGGGTTCTCACGCTAGGCGCGCAATGTATGGGTGAGCAGCTGAACAGCGACGCCATGCCCGGCGAGTACAAGGACCGCGTCAAGTTCGGCATGCGCGCGTTCGCGGTCTGCATGGTCCCGCTCACCATGAACTTCTCCTCGGTGCGTCGCCTCATTTGGTTGCGCTATCAAGTCTCCAGGCTTGGTTGGTCGGTGGAGCTGACAGTCGATGGTCTATGTCCCCACTCTGCCAACGGTGGATACAGGGCGTGTTCGTGTACTGGGTGACGTCCAACACGTTCACGCTGGTGCAGACGGCGGCCACGCGGGTACCGGCGGTGCGGCGCGTGCTCGGCCTGCCGATCGAGCAGCAGGTCCAAGTGCTGACGGCCTCGAGCGCCAGCGGCGACGCCGAGCCGCTCTCGCCCTTCCAGGCGGCCGTCTCGCGCGCCAAGCAGAACGCGACGGTCACGACGTACGTCAACAAGCCCAGCAAGAAGGCGGCGCACTGAAGCGGACGGCTCGACGCGGGCCGTAGTAGCGCAGTGGACTCGGGCGACGCGTCTCTGGAGAACCAGTGTTTGCCTGTGAAGCCAGGAGCCGAATAGAGCCTCGACATGTCCGCCTCGTGTACGTGGTTCTGTGCCAGCGCGCGGGATCGATCACTCGGCATGCGCGAGCTCCGCAGGCTGATCCACGCCTTCGTGCTCATCGACCTCCACGACTTCGAACCGCCGCGGCAGCTCCTTGATCTCAGGACAGAGCGTCGACGGCAGGAAGCGGTCATGCTCATCGCAAAAAGCGACCCTCCGCTGCGTCTCGTGGTCCTCCAGCGTCGCCAGCCGCGCCCGCATGTCCGCGATCTGACGCAGCTCCATAGCATCGCGTCATTATGGCAACAAAGGACACGAGGAGGTGCTGAGCTGGCGGATGGATCTACCAACCGTCTGGGCCACTTGCTGCTCGTACGCCTTGCGCCGCTCCAGCTCGGGCCCAACGTGCTCGTAGGACGCAATGAACTGACGGTAAAAGTCCCGCAGACTGCGCAGCTCGTCGAACAGCAGCTGCACCTCTGCGAACGCGACTTCGTAGCTGCAAGAGGCGACCAAGGGGTCCGCCATCGAGCACACACAGTTCAGTCTCCACTCGTTGGGTTGCAGCTGCAGGAGCTGCTGCAGCAGCAGCCATAGCAATCCTGCTAATACTCCTGAGACGCACTGCGGGTGGATGTCGTTGATGGTGGTGAAGTAGCGGAGTAGCAGGCGGTCGCACTGCTCCATGTCGACAAAGAAGTTGACCTGTCGGCATCGACAAGAAGCTCGCAGTCAGCTATCAGCTATTATAGCTAGCCACCCACCACACGCAGACAGATGTCCGTACCGCGACGTCATAGAATGCGTCGACCTGCTTGCCCTCCGCGCCGCCGCTCATACTACTCCACACATATGCAGCCGTCACCACCAGCAACGACAGTACGCAACGGACACCCTTCAGGCCGTTGCAAACGATACGAACGAGCTGGACTGGCCGCGTGCCAGGGCTGCGATCTCCCGCGCGTGCTGAGCATGGAAGGACGTGAAAAACGTGTAGATGACTTCGATCCGCCGCAGCGCGTGCTCGTGCGCGGCCAGCAGTTCCTCAATGCTAGCAGAGAGCACACCAAACGTATGAGATGAAGAAGCAGCGAGCGAGGTGTCTAGGCTGCCTTGCCACACGGAGGGCGACGCACTCTTTGGACTGCTCCAGCGCGTCCTGCTGCAGCGACTCGACCGTCTCGGCGTCGATAAAGTCGAACAGCGTCTTGCCCAGCTCCCCGCCCACCATCACAGGGTCCACGGGCGTGCCCTGCAGCTGGTCAAACACGCCGTCCATCTCCCGCAGCAGCTGCAGGCAGCGCAAGGCCGTTTGTTAGCCACAGCACTCACAGATTGACCAACTCGGAATGCCGAGAAGCTCCCTCGTACCGGCGTCTGCTCAAAGACCGAGTCTCTCGCGGCGTCCCGCGCGCTCTGCAGCTTGACGCGCGACGTCTCCAGCATCTTGCCGAGCACCTGCGCGGCCGCCACACCCGCATGGTTGGCACGCAATCTTCAGTATTCGCTATACGACGTATCGGCTGGGGGCGGAAAGAGCTCCATTGGCGCGCTGCGGAGCGCCTCGTGGCCGCGCCGCAGACTTGAAAGCGCGAGCTGCGGACACCGCGTGGTGATTACGTAGCGGGTAACGCACCTCGCACTTCTCCGTGATGGTCTTGACCACCTCCCGCGCCGCCGCCGCCGCGTAGTCGGCGCCGCTCGCGGGCTCCATTTTCGTTCCGTATTGCCAACAAACGGTGAGAAAAGTGATCTCCACTACAAATCGACTAAACATATCTGAGTCTATTCTGAGAATATGGAGTTCATTAGATTCGGGTGACATCTGATGCATCTGATACCGCGTGTCCAACGTTGAACTTGTCGCGGATGGCTGACCAGTATACGTGTTTTAGTACAGCATGAATCCAGTTGAATTGGTCTTTTCTATCGACTATATCCGGATTGATTGAATCTATGTATATTTCATGGCTTTGTGACCGTATACTTCATCGCTTTGCGACAGAGTGATGGCCTCCCAGTCCATGCGCCGTAGCATAATCAAGTTGCCTGCATAGTTTACCCAAGTGAATCGCCCATCGTGTTTTCTCTACGGTTTTGTATTCGCTGTGATGCCGTGTGAGGAGCTAGCCGCCCGCATAACACCAAAGAACGAAAGGAGGCTAGAAGGCGGCCACCACCAGAGGAACAGAGGAAGCTAGACAAGGGGAGCGAGGAGCTGGCCATCGCACCAGCATAGACAGAGCAAGATAACGGACGCGGGGAGCGGGAGCGGAAAGGCGGGCGGGATGCCCTCGAACGGGGATTGGGTCGCGCTGCTGGTCAACTTGTCCTTCATTCTGGCCGTCGCAGTCGCGTTCCTGGTCGCGCGCTCCAAGATCAAGCGCGCGCGCGGCCGCAACCTGCGCGAGCTCGCGTCGCCGCTGCTGCCAGAGTACGCGAGGCATACCGTAGTAGGCCGTGACGACATGTGCGGGTGCGCGAAGGGGCGCTGGGACTGACACTCGCCGGCCGGTGGGCGCGTTCTCGCAGAGTGACCTTCGTGGCGACGGACCATCGGCTTGACACGGCGACTCGGTGCGTTCGATCCGTCGTTTCTTTCCGCGCCAAGAGGAAGCGATCCGCACGCGGCGACTGGTCGCTGACAGTGTACCGTATGCACTGTGTAACGGCGAGCAGCGAGGCGGCCAAGGGGTGCGTCGAGTGCAGCGGGTGCTCGTTCGAGAACTTCCAGGGCGCCACGCACTGCGCGGTCTGCGGCGACGCGCTTGCAGGCGACGGCGAGGCAGATGGCGAGGCGGACGCGACGGCCAGGCCGAGGGTGGCGGATGCGGTGGTGACGCCGAGACAGCGGCGAGCACGGTGCGCGCTCGGTTTGGCGTGCACGGGAACGGAATGGAGACGTCACGACACTCGTCTCACCCTTGTCGAACGCTGCTGTGCTCCAGGAGGCGGAAGGAGTGGGCTCGCAAGCTCGACGTCCAAGGGCGGATGTTCTGGTACCGCACACACGTTCCGGGGTCTCAAGGAGGCGGCGACGCGCGGCGACCGACCGCCGGCAAGGTCGTCCGCTTCGTCAAGGACTGCATGCGCACCGTGACGCCGCCTCCGAGCGTCGACGGCGGAGACGACCCGGCCGGAGAGGTCGTGGAGCGGGCCAAGGTGTTCTCAGACGTCGTGCCGATGGAGATCGTGGCGGTGGCCGAGGTGGACGCGGCAGCGCGCTCGACGGGCGAGACGCTCGAGTCGGCGGACCGTCGGCGGGACGTCGTGCACCTGGCCGCCAAGGACTTCCCGACCAAGTACGCGCACTTCGTCGTCAACTCGGCAGCGCTGCTTGTGCCCGCCGAGGTCGAGTTCCTCAAGCTGTCGGTGCACCGCGACTACGTGCTGGAGGAGTCGATCGAGCACTTGGGGTGCATCGAGGAAAAGTACATCCACTCCGTGCTGCGCATCAACTTTCTCGAGGAGAACGGCGTCGACGCGGGCGGGCTGCAGCGCGAGTGGTTCATGATGCTGAACGACCTGCTGCTGGACCCCACGGCGGGGCTCTTCAAGTGCACCAACGAGGAGGAGCAGGCCTTCTACTTGAACCCGAGCTCGCGGCAGGACAACGGCGAGGACCACTTGATCTACTACTACGCCACGGGGCGGCTCATTGGGCGCGCGCTGCTGGAGGGCACGGTGCTCAACTTCCACTTGTGCGCGCCGCTGCTCAAGCTCATTCTGGGCGTCCCCGTGACGTTCGACGACCTCGAGAGCTTCGACCCGGAGCTCTTCAGGAGCTTGTCGTGGCTGCTCGACAACGACGGCGTCGAGGCGCTGCAGCTGGACTTTAGCGTCACGGAGAAGCGCGGCGACTCGCTGGCCGTCGTCGACCTGGTCCCGGGCGGGCGCGACGTCGCCGTCACGGACGCCAACAAGCTGCAGTACGTGCAGAGCCTCACGGAGTACCACCTGCTCTCGAGCGTGGCGTGCCAGCTGTACGTCTTCCTGCGCGGCGTGTACGAGGTCATCCCACAGGAGCTGCTTATGGTCTTTGACGCCGAGGAGCTCGAGTACATGCTGTGCGGCTCGCCCGAGATCGACGTGCGCGACTGGGAGGCGCACTCGGCCGCGTCGCCCACGATCCTGCACACGCCGACGCTCGAGTGGTTCTGGGAGATCGTGCGCGAGATGCCCAACGCGTACCGGCGGCGGCTGCTGCAGTTCGCCACCGGCTGCTCGCGCGTGCCGCTCGTGGGCTTCTCGGGGCTCACGAGCTACGACGGCCGCGTGTGCCAGTTCTCGCTCAAGGGCATGCCCAAGACGGCGCACCCGTGCGTGCGCAGCTACGCGTGCTTCAACCGGCTCGACCTGCCGCTCGGCACCACGCGCGAGCAGCTGCGCGACATGCTTTACGCCACGCTCGACACGGAGCTCTACGGGTTCACCACCTCGTAGCGTGGCGGTGGCACTGGCGCCGACCAACCCAACTTTAATTATGCCCTAGGGGGGCCAGGACTCGACATGCCATTTATACTCAAGCCAAGCGAGACTGGATCTTTGCACATAGTGAATACAAGTCGAATCCAGCGGATCCGCCAAACGCAACCAGCTGTCCAAGTGCAACGAGATGACGCCGCCGCAAAAACGACTGGACACATGGTCAGTTGTGTAAAAATTTTCGCCAACGAGCGAGCGCTGACGTGCTTCAAATGAGCTACAGTATGAGCTGCTCAGCCCAAAACGACACCCAAAGATGAAAGGCCGCATTGTAACGGAACAGAATGAACTCGATGCGGCTTGGGAGTAATCCAGTCCGTCTCAATGCAGGGGAGAGAAGAAAAAGAAGCCTCGCATCACATCCAAATTCATTATATCTCACAGGTCGCACTTGACGTTTCCAAACCTCAAACCGTGTCGTGTATTTGCATTCTTTTCTCAATTATATTCAACTATGCAGGCTATCGGCCCGTCTCCAGGACCTCTTCGTGTTCCCTCTTTGCACCCCCCTTTCACTTGCGTTCAGTATGCAGACCGATCCGATCTCCATCCAACACTCCTTCCTTCCTGCCGCCGCATGCGCCGGCTGCGTGGCGATTCCTCAACCTGCCGCGCGGAGCCCAAGCGACTGGAGCGGCCGATTCTTCTGCGGGAACGCATGCAGGAGATAGCGAGCGGCCTGGCGGTGGCCACCGCGACCGGCGCCGGCGCCTGGTGCGTCGTGCTGGTCGCCGCGACGCTGGTGCTCGTGCGCGGGTGGGCGGCGCACAAGCCGCTCCGGAGCGGCCGCAACGCCGGAACAGACACCTTGACGCCCTCGGACGACCCAGTGTACGCGCTGTCCGTCACAAATGGGTCCCAACAAGGCCGTAGTCGCGTCGTTGGCGGTGCTGAAGCCGGTGTATTGCCGTGTCTATGGCGCCAGGTGTCAAAGGGAAGCCCCGAAGAAGGAGGAGGAGGAGGACAAGTACAAGACCAAGAACAACCAGAAGAAGAAGAAGGAGAAGACGGCGAATAGGACGACGACAAGGAGGACGACGATGGGCTGTGCGACGTGTGGAGCCTGCGGCTTTGAGAACTTTGCGGACGCGAGGCGCTGCGTGGCGTGCGGCGGGCGGCGGCTTGGCTCCTTCATGGACGCGACCAAGAGCGAGAGCGAGCGCGACTGCCCTGTGGTCGTGGCGGCCACCGACTACCTCCGCACAAGGTGGCCCGCCTCTCTCTCCTACTCGTTCTCTGCTTGCTATAGAACGAGCTTTCCAACAGTGCTGACCTCGGTCGTCAATGCTCGCGGCAGGAAGCGCAAGGAGTGGAGTCGGGAGGTGGACGCGCACGGCCGCCGCTTCTGGCGCCGGCACCGCATCGCGGGCAACGAGGACGGGTCCGAGGGCTACGTGCTGCAGTTCCACGTGGCGTGCGCGCTGCAGCCGCTGCGCGAGCCGGAGCCGGTGACGAGCGACGCCAAGGAGATCACGAGTCCGCGGACGCAGATGGCCAACGCGGCCTTCAGCGCCGCGATCGGCTACCAGATGGCTCACGTGCGTCTGGAGCTGCTGGACGCCACGGACGCCGACCCGATGAGGCTGCCGCACGACGCGTTCGGCTCGAGCGGCAACACGTTCTCGCTGGCGACGAGCGTCCGCCGCGAGGAGCTGTTCGAGCAGTGCGTCTCGCGGGCGGCCATGGAGTTCCCGGCCAAGTACGAGTACTTTGCGCGGCAGGCCGAGCAGCTGCGCGCGTCGCACAAGAGCTACGAGACGCGGCGACAGAGGAGCGCGCAGTGCTCCGCAGCGCTCCGCAGCGACTATGTGTTGGAGCAGTCGCTGGAGCTCATCAACTGCGTGGACGAGTACGCGGTCCAGTCGTCACGCCTTCCCGTTGCTTTGCCAGCGGACGAGCAGCACCGCGAGTGGCTCGCGCAGGTGAGCACCATGCTCGCGGATCCGTTAGTCGGGCTCTTCCGGTGCACCAACAGCGCGGACGGCGGGCTCTTTATCAACCCGATGGTCGAGAGCGTGCTGGGCGACGACCACTTGCTGTACTACCACGCGGCCGGGCGGCTCTTGGGCCACATGCTGCTGAACGGCGAGCTGCTGGACTTCCACCTGTCGGTGCCGCTGCTCAAGATGGTGCTGGGCACGCCCATCAGCTTCAGCGACCTCGAGTACCTGGACGAGGAGAAGTACCGCAACCTGCTCTGGCTGCTCGACCACGACGACGTGCAGGAGCTGGAGCTCGACTTCACGGTCAACGAGCGCGCGCCGGGCGGCGAGCTCGTGACCATCGAGCTCATCCCGGCGGGCCGCAACATCCAGGTGAACGACGACAACAAGTACGAGTACGTGGACCGCGTGTTCCGCCACGTGCTGTTCGAGAGCGTGTCGACGCAGGTATGCGTGCTGCTCAAGGGCTTCTACGAGGCCGTGCCGCAGGAGCACCTGCTGCTCTTTGACTACCAGGAGCTCGACTACCTGCTCTGCGGCGCCGACGACGTGGATGTGGACGACTGGCGGCAGCACGCGCGCTGCGAGGGCGTCGACGCCCACGTCGCGAGCTGGTTCTGGGACGCCGTGCGCGCTATGACGAGCGATCAGCGGCGGCGGCTGCTGCGCTTCGCCACGGGCAGCGCTCGCGTGCCGCTGGCCGGCTTCCAGGGCCTCATGAGCTACGACGGACGGCCGTGCCCGTTCACACTCAAGGTAGCAAGCGAGGGCGACGCGGCGAGCGAGGGCGTCCGCAGCCACGCGTGCTTCAACACGCTCGAGCTGCCGGCCGTGGCCTCCAAGCAGCAGCTCGACGCGCTGCTGGCCGTGGCCATTGGCGACCAGCAGCGCGTCTGAAGAAGACAAGTACTGAAGTATACAGTAGTAGCAGCAAGGGACTGACAGAGTAACAAGTGATGAATCAAGGAGACGAGCGTGTAGGTAGCTTCAAGGTTAGCTTCATGCAAGGCGGTCATGCTTGTCATCTTGTGGTAGTACTTGAAGTCAGCAACGGACGCTTGGGCGTCATCGTACATGTTGATGCGTTCGTGATTGGCCAATAAAATCTGAACAAATCCTCTGGAAGGATTCGGATTGGTGGAAAAGAAGCTCTTAGCAATGATGTCTTGTTCTCTCCTCAAAAGTATTCGTGAACAGCTCCGTTCTCTCACCATGGACGCGGAGCTGGAGAAGGCGCAGGCGCAAGCCATGGAGATGCTGCTGCAGCAGTGCGTGGCGGCGCCGGAGGATGACCAACTTGCCAGCAGTACGTAGCGCGTCCTCTTCTCTCCAATTCTACCCACCTCCGGCGTCTGTAGGCGCGCTGGGGCCCGAGCTAGACCGTTTTCTTCCCACGTCTAACGACGAGAGCATTGCGGATGCAGTGCCGACGGGCGAAGCGAACGCCACGCTCTTCAAGCTCTTCGCGCAGACCTGCGAGGACGCGAGCGCCGCTGTAGCTGACTTGAGCGTCGACGACGTGGCCGCCAAGCTGGTGGAGGCCGTGGCGGCGACGCAGCGCACGCTGCGGGACGTGCGCGCGAGCGCCGCCGAGATCCTGGAGGACCCAGACAAGGTGCGCGAGCTGAGTGCGCACCTGCGCAGCGCCGACTCGACCTTTGTGCAGATGCTGCACGCGTCCGCGGGCGGCCTGATCGAGGACGAGGCGTCGCAGGAGGGGGACAGCCGGCCCGTGAGCGCGCTGACGGTGCCGATGGCCCAGGGCGGAGAGCTCGCGACCGTCTCGGACGAAGACAGCGTGCGCAACATGATGGAGCTGACCGAGAACATGTGCGGCACGATGGACCACGCGCTCAGCACCATCTCCAAGGACGAGCTCGAGCTGGCGGCGCAGCTGGGCCTCGGGCTCGCGCAGAAGCTGCTGGACGCCGGGCGGACGCTCTTCCTGTCGCTGAGCAAGGACGAGACGCGCAGGGCGCGGCGGGACACGCGCGGGGACCGCATTACGATCGAGGAGCTGCCTACAGACGACGAGGGGGACGCGGAGGATGGCGAGCGAGACGCTGAGAGCAGCCCTCGCCGTCCGAAGGAGGCTGTACTGCGCAAACGCCTTGTGAAGCTGTACGCCACGACGCGGGAGAGCGCGATCGAGCACCCGTACCTCGCAGGCGCGCTCACTGCGGCGGGGCTGCCGTTCATCGGGCTGGCGGTGCGTGGAGTCGATTGGGGAGAATGCAAGAAGAGTGCTAACACGTTTCATTCCTTGCCCCAGATCCCGGTCGCCAGCATCATCGGAGTCGGACTGGTCATGGAGAAATGCTATCCGGAGCACACAAGCGTGGCAATGGAGCTGGGCGCCAACTTTGTCCAGGTCGGCGAAGCCCCTTGTGTATCTGGGCACCTCACAGCTTTCACATGCTGACGTGTCGCTTGGTATGCGTCTCCAGATGTCCAAGCTGTGGCTCCTCCTGCTCAAGATCAGCGCGCGGCAGGTGTCGGTCGTAGCGCGCGACTGCTTCCGCTCGTGGTTCGAGTACGCGTCGGAGCATGGCTTCGTCTCGACGGGCTTGGAGCTGGCGTCGGCCGGCTGCAGCCTTGGCTGGCTCGGCGCCTCGTACCTGTACCAGACCGCGGCCTCGTACGCTACCCGAGCGTGATGCTGCGTGCATACTCGTATTGTCCTTCACTCGTATGCATTGTAGAGAGCTCTCTGGTGGTACTGGTGTCATTGAAGTGGGCACTCGAATGGCTACACACAGTGATTCGCATGCATTCCTTCTTCAATTCCATTTTGAATCGTCAAGCGTTTTCTTCCGTCAGGGGTTACAATCGTAACCCTGACGGACGGCGCTCCATTTGGATCGATCCGCGCCAGATCCTATCCTATTCTTGCCGTCGGCTTGCCTTCCGTTGAACGTCCGTGCGCGCGCCTCCCGCCTCCTCCTCCCAGTCTGCAACCGCCCACTGCGTTCCCTCGTCTGCGGTCGTCCCATCCGTGCGCTTCCCGCCATCCGCACGCCGCTAGAAGCCGCGCTACACTTTTCACGCTCATCCTTTCTTTCCGTCCATTCTTGCTTCACGAGCGATCGAGCCATGGGGCGGCGCGAGCAGCTGCGGATCGACACGGAGGTGCCCTCCAGCGTGTACGCGCTGGACCTCACGAAGCTGAGCGCGCTGGCGCACATCCCCGAGGCGGAGCTGGTGCGCGGCATGCAGTCGGCCGACGCCGTCGACATGCAGGGCGTGGTCGTCAGCCGCGGGCAGGAAGTGCCCTTCGAGGCCGTGGGCAAGCCGCCAGCCGCCCCTGACAGCGCGCTCGCGTCCGCGCCCGGCAGTGGCAGCAGCGGTTACGGAGCGGTCGATAGCGCGGCAGGAAGCGCGCCGCCGGTCAAGGAGGTGCTGATCACGGCGGCGTCGAGCACCATGTGCCTCGAGGGCTCGGACACGCCCAAGTGCCTACTGATGCTGGGCGAGTACACGCTGCTGGAGCACATTCTGGCGCAGCTGTTCGTGGCGGGCATGGAGCGCGTGGTGATCATCATTTCGTACTTTGGGCACGAGATCATGGCGCACGTCAAGGAGTCGTTCCTGTTCCCAAAGATGCAGATCGAGTTCCTCAACCTTGGCGAGGAGACGCCCTACGGCCACGCGCGCACGCTGCTCTCGGCGCGCGAGATGTTCTCGCGCCCGTTCCTCATCCACACGGCCGACCACGTGTTCGACAGGTCCATCATCTGCCGACTCGCGGCCTGCGACCTCGAGGACTGCGTCGCCTGCGTGCTCGTCGACTCGGACAAGGCCAAGCTCGAGGGACTGCCGCCCACGGCCGGCAAGGTCGCCATCGCCGAGCACCAGCGCATCGCGCGCATCGGCCGCGCGCTCAAGCGCTTTGACGCCATCGACGCCGGCCTGTTCCTCACGACCGAGCGGATCTTTGCCGCGCTCGAGATGCTCGCGTACGAGAAGCCAAAGTTCTCGCTGGCCGAGGCGCTCAACGTGCTGCGCCCGTCCTTCGGGCTCAAGTACATGGACACGGCCGGCGACGCCTGGCTCAGCATCGAGACGCCGCAGCAGCACGCCGCCGTGCTGGCGAGCAACAGCATCGCGTCGTTCGCGCCCTGGCCCGTGTTCGTCGCCAAGGACCCGATCCCCGAGCAGCCGCACAGCCAGAACGTCTTCCTCGCCGTGTCAGCGGCCGACGACGACTCGACGCTGCGCGCCGTCGACTCGCACATGCAGTCCGCCGAGGTGTTTGAGGGCTTCGTCGTCGGCGTCAATCACCTGGAGCGCGTCGACATGGATGGGGAAGGGGAGCAAGGAGGCGACGCGCTGCCGCCGCAGCTTCCGATCCACGTGACGCCAGCCACGGAGGCGACGCCGCTGCTGGCCGCGTCGACGGCGTCGTCGTCTCCTCCTCCGCCCGAGGCCGCGACGAGCCCCAAGCTCAAGGTGCGCCGGAGACGCAGCTCGTTCCTCGAGCAGGTCGAGGACTCGTTCGTCGTGTCGATCCCGCTCGAGGCCGTCGGTGAAGCCCACGGAACGACCGCCGAGCACAACGCGTACCTGATTGAGCTGCCGTCGCCGACGATAACGCCGGGTAGGCGCCGTGCGTCACGCACCCTGCCCGGAGGCTCCGCGGCGGCGGCAACGGACGACGGTGGACACCAGCAGTTTGTGCTGGCGGTGCCCGACTCGGACGCGCTGTACAAGCGGCCGACGCTGCTCCGGCGGCTCTCGTCGCTACCCACGTCGGTCCGAGACGTGGCGGTCGAGACGGTCGAGACCAAGGACGGCGCGCTCGGGCTGCAGCTGCTGGTCAAGCACCAAGTGCCGCTCGTCGGCTACGTGCTGCTGCTCGCGTCGCTGCTCACGATCTCGTCCATGGGCGCGGCGCTCGACCTGCAGCGCGGCGTGGACCCGTTCCTCAAGCTCTTTTGGCGCTCGTCGGCGTCCTTGCTGCTGTTCGTGCCGCTGGCGGCGTGGTCGATCCAGGACACGGGGCTGCCGCCGGCGCTCTTCTCGACGCGCAACATGTTCTGGTTCCTCACGTGCTGCCTCTCGAACGCGCTCTTCCTCATGACGTTCCTCTGGGCGCTCGGCCACACGTCGATCGACCACGCGTACATCTTCAACAACTGCCACTCGCTGCTCATGGTGCTCGCGCGGCTCGCGCTCGGCAAGTTCGTCTCCCAGTTCGAGGGCATCGGCACGGGCATCGGCATTATCGGCGGAGCCATCGCGACGCTCGACCACTCGTCCGAGGCGTCGACGGGCCGTCCCGACGTCGTGGGCGTGTCGCTCGCCGGGGACCTGGTCGCGCTGCTAGGCGCCGTGGGCGGCGCGCTGTACCTCGTGTCGGCCAAGAAGCTGCGCGCCGAGGTGGACGTGTCGGTGCTGCTCTGCGGCGTGCTGTTCGTGTCGACGCTGCTTCACTTCCCCGTCTTCTCGCTGCTCGGCACGGACTTTGTCTTCTCGCGCGACCCGACCGTCGGCCTCTTTGGCTGGCTCGACCCCTCGCGCCTGCTCTCCGAGATGTTCGTCGTGCTCGTGTGCACGCTCGTCGGCACGCTCGGCTACGTGGCCGTCATGAAGTACTTCGACCCGATCGTCGTGTCGGTCGTCATGCTCGTCGAGCCGACGATCGCCAACCTCATGGGCGTGGCCGCGGGCGTCGACGCGCTGCCCGGCGCGCTCACGCTGCTCGGCTCGCTGCTCGTGGTCGCCGGCACGCTGCTCGTCATCGTGTCCAACAGCTCGCACGTCGACACGCTCGACGCCACGGCCGCCATGGCCGCCACCTCCACGGCCGCCATCCCCGCCGCGTTGTCTTCGCGGAGCGCGCACCCCGCGCTCAAGCCCCACGCGCTGTAGCCGCGGCCGACGGGAGCGCGACGCGAGCGTTGGAAGGGAGACGACAAGGCGAGTGACAAGACCCCAAGGTTAAAACGACAATACCAAGGCGCGTGCTACGCCATCCCCTCCTCCTTCCTCCCTCCCTCCCTCCCTCCCTCCCTCTCTCTCTTGTGAGTGAGTGAGTGAGTGAGTGAGTGAGTGAGCTTCACCCTGCCCGCTCCCCCTCGTGACGGCTTCACAGCGGCAGCACGCGGTCGATCTCATCCTGCGGCACGCCCGCGCCCAGCAGCTTTTGGCGCGCCAGCGACTTCTCGAACGCGACCTGCACCTCCTTGAGCTCGAGCTCGCGCTCCAGCTTGGCGCGCTCCAGCTCGAACAGCGCGCGTCGCTGCTCGCGCTGCTCCTCGGCCGCCGCCAGCAGCGCCGAGCGGTGGCGGTGCGCGGTCTCGCCGTCCGACGCGCTGCCGCTGCTGTCGCTCTCGTACTCGTCCGCCAGTCGTCGGCGCTTGGCCGTCGGCGACGTCGCTTTCTGCTCCTCCTCCTCGCTCTCTCCCGACTGCGCTCTCTGCTCCTCTTCCTCGTCGTCCTCCTCGTCCTCCTCGTGGTTATCGGCGCCACTCGCGCCGCCCTCCTCCTCCTGCTCCTCCTGCTCGTCCCCAGCTCCCGATGACGCGTCTGAGCGCTCTTCCACCTCCGCGGCGGCCTCCAGCTCCAGCTCCTCGCCCGAGTCCTCCTCGGCCACGACCCTCTGTCCCTCCTTCTCCTCCTCCCCCTGCTCCGCCCCCGCGTCACTGTCGATCGCAGGACTCGCCCCGCCCGCCTCTTCTCGAGCCTCCGCCCTCTCCTCCTCCTCCTCCTCGTTCTCGTCCGTCGAGTTGCCCAGATCGATCGTCTCGTGCGGCTGCGCGGCCAGGAACCGCGGCGCCAGCGCGCGGTAGTGCTTGCACAGGCGCAGCACGCTGCGCTCCACGTCCTTGTCGGCCGCGCCGCGCTCAAAGGCCAGCAGGAACCCCGTGTCGCGCAGCCAGGCGCGCGCCGCCGCGAACTCGCGCTCCAGCTTGGCCACGCGGTTGCGCACGTCCTGCATTGTGCGGTGCAGCCCCTCGGCCTCGAACGCCGCCAGCACCTCGCGGATGAGGCTCGCGCGCGTCCCGCCGCCGCGCTTCCCAGGCGCTCTGGCGCCCCCAGGCTCCGACGCCGCGGGCGCCTGGCGGTCCACCCAGCGCGCGTAGTTGCCTTCGGCCGAGAGCCACGCCACGAGCACGTCCATGGACGAGGGGCCGCCCGGACGCGCCGCGTCCGACTCCCACACATTGGGCCGCTTAGGCCCGCGCGGCTTCTGCTTCTTGCGGCCCGCGGCGCTCGTAGGACCCACGGCCTGGGACGCGGACGCCAGCGCCTGGCTCAGCGCAGGGGACGCCGCGCCCGCGCTCGAGCTGCCGCGGCGTTTGCGCGCCATCGGAGCCATGGAGCGGGAGATCTATAGTATAGGGAGTATCGTATGCTGCAAACGAGATGGAAGCTCCCAACGTAACGGGGTTTCAAAACGTTGGAGCGACGTTCAGACAACGTTCAGACAACGTTCATGCAACTTTTGTAGTGCCATAAAATTAAAGGAGACAAAACGAGGTGGGATTGCAGGAGGCACAAGAACAAAAAGAGTATAAAGAGCGCAAGCGCTGCGCCAGGGCACAACAGCCAACTTCAACCACCAGAACGCGTTGAAGTCGCAGCGGCCGTCTCCTCCATACAGTCGGAACAGCAGCAGCCGACCGGAGCATCTCTGATACAGTACCTTTTGCGCGAAAAAAAAAAGAAAGCTGCTGGTGCCGCCATCGCGACCGAGACCCCTGCTGGAAGGGCAGACTGCCACGGACGGCCCTGGACCTCTCGCGGCGCCTACAGCGGGAAGATCTTGTCCACCTCGGACGTGGGGATGCCGGCGTCCAGCAGCCTCTTGCGCGCAAGCGTCTTCTCGAGCATGAGTTGCACGTGCTTGGCCTCAATGTCGCACTTGAGCTTCTCGCACTCGAGGTCGAAGAGCAGCTGCTGCTGCTGCTTGTCCGCCGGCCGGTCGGGCGTCACCGCCGCCGCCGCTGCCGCCGCTTGCGGCCGGCTCTCGCCCTCCACGGCCCCCTCGACCGGCCGCGACATCCTTGCGAGCGCCTGCTGCTGCGCGGCGGCCATGGCGGCGGCCACGAGCGCCGTCTTGTCCGTGACGGGCGCGGGCGCGCCATTCGCTGCCTCGCCGCCCTCGCCATTGGCAGCAGAGTCCACGCCTCCGATGGACGCGGCGGCGGCCACGGCCGCAATGTTGAGCAGGTCTCCTTCGTCTGCGAGCCCCATCTCCTCGTCCTCGTCCACGTCGTCGAGGAAGGGCGTGAGCACGGGCGCGAGCGCGTCGTAGTGCTGGCACAGCTGCAGCACGTGCGCCTTGACGTCATAGCCGCCCGCGGCCTTCTCGACCTCGAACGCGTCGCGCAGCCCCGTCTCGACGAGCCAGCTCGTGGCGGCCTTGAACGACTTGACGAACGTCACGAGGTGCACGCGGATCTCGGTCGTCGTCATGTCCCGCAGCCCGCGCGTGCGCAGCAGCAGGTTGATCTCCTGGCATAGCAGCTCCTTGTCCTTGGCCGCCTTGCGCACGCGCCAGCGCGCGTAGTTGCCGGGCACCGTCACCCACTCGAGCAGCACGCCGAGCGCCACGCGCGTCTCGGGCGTCAGGTTTTCGCCCTCCCACACCGTCATGCGCTTACGTTTGGTGGACAGTCTCGGCAGCCGCCGCGTCGGCTCATCCTTGAGCGCTGAGCCATCCGACCCGTCCACGGTTCCGCCGTCACTAGGGTTCGCGGCGGCGGCGCTGTCGACCGACCCGGACGCGCTGTTGAGCACGGCGACGCCCGTTGAGGTCATGCCGGCGGCCACAAGCGCGGCCGAGGCCTGCGCCGACATGAGCATCGTCTGGCGCATGACCTCGAGGTCGGCGTCGGCGCCGGCCGAGAGCCCGTGCTTGCGGCGGAAGTGCAGCTGGTGGCGCTTCATGAAGCTGCTGACCCATCCCTTGGAGAAGCTCAGCGCGCTGGCCAGCTGCAGCTCCTGCGCGAGCTGCGCCGCCTTGTGCTGGATGGCCTCGCGCGTGAGCGGCGCGTTGGCGGCCAGCATGCCGGCCACCCACTGGATCATGAGCGCGTCCAGCTGCGGGTTCTTGACCGGCCGCGCCGAGCGGAAGTCGGGCGGCACATTCATGCTCTGCAGCCGCGCCTTGGCGCGCAGGATGTTGGAGATGGTCGCCTGCGTGGGCTTGGTCGACAGCTTGAACTGCTCGCGCGCCCACATGGCCAGGTTCTCCTGCGTCCACGACGGCTCCTCCTCCTTCTTGCGGATGATGATGAGCTTCTCCTGGTACGTCAGGTTGCGCCGCTGCGACTCGCCGCGCTTCTTGGGCGGCATGGCGCTCGCGCAGACACACTCGGCACTTGACTTGAGGGTTGGTTGGAGCTCGCTTGGTTACGCCCCTGCTTTCGGCCGCTTCTAAGCGTCGACAGACAGCGATAGGCACACGGATGGAGAGCGGAGAGCGTTGGGAACGCGCGAGTGTGGAGCAGCAGTCGGTGCGAGGCGCGGAGGCAGCGAGGGCGGGCGTGGAGCGAGCGCGCTGGTCGTGGAGCGCAGTCGGGAGTCGCGCGCGAATACCAAACGAGAGGGGGGAGAACCGAGAGCCGTCTAATCTTATAATTCGATCATCCGTCCTAAATCAGTTTTCAAAGGTATGTTCTACGTTCACCAATCATGTGCGGTTACACATATTGAAAGTTGATGTGATTGGTGGAAAATAAACCATAAACTTGCGAATCTCGGGAGCTACCTACTCATGGCGCGCATTTGGCGCGCGCATTGAACCAACCTCAAGCTTGCTTGGGTGGGTGGGTATCCGGACGGCGGACGCCATGAGCACCGGCGCAGGGCCCGCTCCTTTCTCTACACGGAAAGATGCAGCAGCCGCCATGGCGCTCCGCAAGGCTGCCGCTAGCGGCGGCAAGAAGCAGCGCATCCTGTGGGACAGCGACAGCGCGACGCGCGGCGGCAAGACGTCGATCGCCGTGCTGCTCGAGTGGCTGGCGGCGCCGGGCCACTACGCGCGCTGGCGCAGCGGCAAGTCGCAGTCCGGGGAGACGCGCGAGGCGCTGTGCTCCGAGATCAAGGCCGAGATGAAGCGCCACGGCATCCTGCACCGCGAGAACGCCAACATCCGCACGCAGATCAGCGAGCTCGAGCGCGCCTACGAGGTCGCGCGCGCCTGGATGGCGCAGCGCGGCTACTCGCCCGACGCGCTGCGCCCGACCTCGGACGACGACGTAGCGCCTGCTGGCGGCGGCTTGCAAGCCGCGGCCAACGGCGACGCGCCGCCGTCCAGCCGCAGCGCCATCGAGTCGACCGTGCTGCGCCTGTGCCGCTACTTCCACGTGCTGGACCCCATCATGCGCCAGACGGGGGACGACGTCGCCGGCGTGCGCGCCAAGCGCCCGTACGCGCCCAGGAAGAGGCGAGAGCGCGAACCAGACGAGCAGTCGAGCGCGGGACGAACTGTAGTGGACGCAGTGGGGACGCGAGACGCCACTCGCGTTGTCGACGCCGCCGCGGACACCAACGAAGAGGCCCACCGCGGGCCCTCGAGCCCTCCCACCGCGCTAAAGAGAGGCGCAGAGACGCCAGCAACGCCAGCGACGCCAGCAACGCCAGCGACGCCAGCAACGCCAGCGACGCCAGCAACGCCAGCGACGCCAGCAACGCCGGCGTCTGCTGCTCCTGCCCCGACGTCGCTGCCAGCGGGAGCGTTCTCCGTCCCGGACCTGTCGTTGCTGTCCATGCCCATGAACGCCCTCCCCGTGGCTACACCAAGCTTGTTCCCTTCGTGGAGCAGCCCGACGCTCCTGTCCGGCTGGGAGGAGAGCAGGAGAGCCTTCATGGAGGCGGCGCGTGAGGACCGCGAGCGCAAGCGCAAGCTGTTCGAGTGGGACGAGCAGCGCGCGCAACTCGAGCTCGAGGCCGTGCGCCTGCGGGTGGCCACGGAGCGCGCGGTGGCGCGGCGGAGGATGGAGGAGGCACACGTGCCCGCTGGCGAGATCGACCGCATCATAACAAACGCTTCAGCCGGCAGCAACCAGTTGTAGCTGGCTGGTGGTGTCGCCAAACATGGTTAGCGAAGCGTAGATGGCAGGTAGGCGAGCCCACTCACAAGCAACAGTAAAGTATTGGACTACCGGACAGTGCGGCGACTCGATACAGTGGCGGGCGGACCGCGAAGGCATCAGCATCAGCCGTAGCGTCAGGGCGTGCGCAGACTCAAGAGACGCTGCTGGTACCCGCGAAGCAGCAGCTGCACGTTGTTGTCGCGCACAGCGGTCTCCACGAGGTCGTCCGTCGGGACGATCGCGTCGTCGAACTGTCGCCCGAGCCACGCAACGGCCGTCAGCACCGCGTTCTCAGCCAGTTCCTAACAGCAGCGACAACGTACTTCGACGCGCTCGAGGGTCATCGACTCGGGCTCGAAGTGCAGGCGCAGCGAGTGCCGCTGCAGCACGAGCACCTCGAGCACGCCGTCTCCGACGCGCACGATCTTGATGCCGGTGAGCGAGGCTTGGACCTCGCGCATTTGGTCGTACCTGGGCACGAGAGCAACGTAAGAGAGCAGTCGCCACGAGGCGTCACTTCAGCGAGGCGAGCACGGGCACAAGCACGCACCAGTCGTTCATATTTTGAAGCGTCAGGAACTCCTGCTCGCGCTTCTTCACCTCGACGTCCTTGCTGCGCGCATCGTTCTGTTATCGCAACGGGGCAAAGGGGTCTCGTTGAGTGCCAGACGTCAAGCGGAGGATAGAGGACCGCCGACATGACCTGCTTGGTGAGCGTCCCGATCTTCTCCTTCGTCTGCTTGACCCGCGTGGAGATGTCAATGCGTTTCTCCTGCCGTCCCAAACGCGATCGATGCACTCGTCAGTCGGCTCGGATGGGCATCAAGTGATATGGTATGGAGCACGCACCTCGAGCACCTCCTGCTTCTGGTGCAGCTCCTGGATGCTCTGCGTCTGCTGCTCCAGCACGCGGCTGCAATCCTCCTCGTCGTTGATCATGATGCCCGTGGACATGCGGAGCGACGCCTTGCGCTGCGCGTTCCTCTTCTGCAGCTGCTTCCACTCGTCCCGCAGGCGCTCCAGCTTCCGCTCGTGCGCTGGGCGCTCGCCATCGTTCTCGATCAGCCTCTGCTTCTCTGCTCCCACCAGTCCACAGCGTGTTCACGGTTAGTAGATCCCCGCGAGACGTTCCGGCGACGCTCTCTCCGATCAGCGCACGCACGCTGTTCGACTTGCTGGGCGAGTCGCTCCAGCTGACGGAGCGCGGACACCCGCTCCTTGACGGCGCTCTGCAGCTCCAGGTGCGCCTGGATGTGCGCCTTGCGCGTCTGCGGAGCGGCAGTCGCCGCGCGCCGGAGCTCCTCGAGGCTCTCCACGTGCATCAGCTTGTCCAGCAGGTTCTGCTGCGTCTGCTTGTCCACGTACTCTTGCTGGAGCGGCTCCAGCCGCTTCAGCGCGGCGTTCACCTCTTTGGCAGCCTCCGCCGCCGATTTGCCACCCGCGCGCTCCATTACACGCGTCGCATTGAGCGTCGCGAGCTGCTCGCGAACCGCGTCGCTGCCGGGAATCAGACGCCGTCCAGCGACGATGAGCGCGCGTAGAGCGAGTATACGCTGTATGTACGGACAAGCAGAGTGCGCACCTCGGTTCATGTGTCACTGCGCCATCGTCCTCCTCGCGCGGGGACGGGAGCCGTTGCTCCTGCGGCTCGTGCTGCTGCTCCGCCATCACCATTTCAGTCTCTAGTGCGTTCGAAACTTGTTTTCCCGCCATCATTGATTGATCTGATTCCCAGTAGGTATAGGGTAGGTATCGGGTAGGTTTGAGGTTTAAAACTACCCTACCCGATTCAGATTAACCCTACGCTCTCCTCTACTGCGGGCCAATAGGGATCGCCAAATCTGATCGCTAAACGATGTTTTTCTAGAAATCTTGATTTTCGCTTGTATTGTTTCTTGAAAAATAAACGTATCAGATTTTAACTTTATCTTTAAATAGATAAGGATTTATTTTATTCCAAAAGGTTCACATATATCATTTCATTTATAGATTTCTGAAGGTTTCCACGGATCGGTAGTATGCACCTAAGACAGTACTTGAAGCTCATTGGGCCGACCGACCTCCAAAGGTCGCAGTGCCCGATCATGGAGGAAAAGCAGTGCTGGTGGGCGCTCCTGCGCAGTCCACGGGCCAATGCGCGGGCGTTCTCGGCTCTCCACGCGTGGCGCAGCGCGGTCCTGAGGAAGAAGCACCGCTACCGACCGCCTTCGAGCGCTGCGGAGGCGCTGCAGCTCGCGTTCGTCGAGGCCCGTGATTGATATCGAGACCTGCTATATTAGGCACTTGATACTCGGCAGCTAACTGTGCTCTCTTTACGTGCATGACGCAGGACGAGCTGCTGCTCCACCTGACAGTGGTCGCTCTGGATGTCAACCGAGGCGCGTTCGAGTTCGTGGGTTACATGGCCTCACGCTTCCCGCAGTCCGCGTCGCGCCTCGACCACAAGGCACGAAGCTTGCAGTCCATTTGTACCCAACGCCCAGGTCACCATTGACTCCTTATTCCGTGCCATAGAGCCGTAGCGCGCTCTTCTACGCCATCCAGCGTCGCTGGAGCGTCGCGCATCTCGAGTGGCTGGCGGACAAGTCGCTGCCATTGATCCTGGAGAAGGACTCGGAGGTGGGAGAGGCACAACGCCACTACTATCGATGCTGACTTGGTCATATATCAGAACCAAAGCGCTTAGCACAGTTGGTGGCCATGCTAACGGACTGGCAGGGGCTGAGCATTGTCGCCCATGCTGTGCTGCAGCAGTGCGAGCGCGAGTTCGTCATCCGACTCGCCGTCGCCGCAGCACTCAAGTGTGTTGAGAATATCGATGAGCTTATCAACGGTCAGCACGCTCAGAGCGCGCGACGAGTGAGCGAGCGCCATCACAATAGCACACAGGATACACTCACGATACTGACGTGGTCACACATGTATCGACGACAGCTTTGCCGACGCTGCCTGACTGACTTCTTCGCGGGAGTCCCAAAGTTCCCGTACGCTTCGTCCAAGTTCGCGATTGACAGCAGTTCGAGTGACTTTGACGCGGTCAATGAGGTCAGAGCGCTCTGGGCCGACTTTGTCGACACGTGGGGTCACGACGGTACGTCTCAGGCGAGACCTGGTCTACCGTGTCTCTTTCGCTGCTCCTACTAACGCGAGCTGCTGTTCTACAGGCGCCCCACTGATCCAGCACGGCCTCCCGGCTGTACTAGACGTGCCAATTGACTCGTCGGTCGAAGTCTCGATCGTGGCCAAGGGCGAGCCGCTGTCGTACCAGTGGCTCTGCAACGGCGCGCCTATCGAGGGCGCCACGCTGCCGCTGCTCTACCTCTCCCAGAGCATCCAGCCGCACAACGCTGGGGTTTACAGCTGCGAGATCCGCAACCACACGGGGAGCACGCTCTCAACCGCCATGGACGTGCGCGTCGTGGACGATCGCGTGCAGTACGACCCGGCGGAAGCCTTCCGTGTGGACAAGCGCCAGCTCCACAGCGTGTACGACACGTGGCGGAACGTGAAAGCGGCTACCGGAGCCTTCCTGCGCCATCCTGCAACGGGCGTCGCAGTTCTCCTGCCTCCAAAGTTCTTCACGAGCCTCGACGTTGGCGGGAAGGACGTCTCGGACTCACTTGGAGCTGATATAGCGATCCGTGACGGGTCTTCTCACCGCAGCAACGAGATTGGGAAGCCTGCAGTGCGCTTACAGGCTGGCGACCGGCTGATCAGCAGCGTGGTCGACATCCTGCCGCACACGATTGGCAAGCTGCAACGCCCCGCGACGATCTGTATCCCGCACTGCCTTGCCGTGGACGACCGGTTCTACCGACCGGTGGTGGTAGAGGTCGACGCGTGTTCGGGTAGCTGCAAAGACGCCGAGACGCTTCCGTTGGGGCCGGAGGAGAAATCATGGAGCGCATGCGCGTGCGTCCGCATCCCTCGACTCGGACAGTTTGCTGTCGTGGCCAGGAAGCTGCCAGGCAACTTGGAGCTCGAGGCGCCCCTGGAACGGCTTTTAATTGTACTCGCCCGACCACGCACCGTGCCTTCGGCAAGCCTCAGCAGCAGCCAAGATGCACCACAGGTAAAGGTGTCGATGTGGGTGATTCGAGATCGGCCCGACGTCCTCAAACGCTGGGAAGAAGGCAGCGAAAGCTCCGATTTCGAGCCGAAGACTCGGTGGGAAGTCGATCGGCTCCCTGTCTGCGCTCGCCACGGCCAAGTCATCTGCGTACAAGTTGGGGCGGCAGCAATGGTCGTTCATCACTGGAGTCCACCTCCATTCCACGACGCTGACAGCTCCAGCCAACCGCTTGAGCATGGTATGGCTGCTATCGCGTCGAGTATCGCGGTCGACCTTGACCGACAGCCAAGCGCAGAGTGGTCTGTCTTCTGTACGTTAGCGGTCCGAGTCTCTGTCCGCAAGCTCACGCACGCAATCAACTCTAGGAACTGCGACACCCTCTTGAAGCCTGATAGCATCAAGGATAACACCGTGCTGCTGAGTGAGAGCGACTGGACGGCTCTGATCCCAGTCGAGCACGACGAATCGATACAGCACCCTGCCTGTCGCCCAGTCGTCCGGTCTCGAACGAGTTCGCACCTCGCTCTAGACTTGGAACCAGCACGCACAGCCCCGACTCGTGATGATGACGACGCTGAGCATACGCCGTACTACTATGTCGTGGAGATGGCTCCGTTCTCGGCGTCGTTCTGGGCGCGATACGACAAGACCTGGTGGTTCAACAAGTACGTGTCGCCTCGGATGGATCGCGTTGGTTCTTGCTCTGCGCTATGGAGTTTCTAAAAGCGCGTTAACCTTCCCGTGTTGACGCTGCGAGCAGAACAAAGACAGCAGTAATCGACGGAATGTACAAGGTTGTGCACCTCGGATACGACCGGGTCGTGACGATCGCGACCAGTGCGTTCGCGGGGTGCATCCGCGTTGCTCGGTGCAGCGTCGACCACTTTGGCTCGTACTCGGAGCCGCTCCTCATTGAACCACTAGCACATTCGGATGGAGACGAGCCCGATGATCGTTCTCCACTGCCACCGTCAGGTCCAGACGGTTACGGGTCGTGTGGAGGATCGCAAGAGCTTCAAATGGCGGCAACGCGTCTCTGTGAATGCATCAGAGCGAAGTATCCGGACGAAAATCTCTTCCAGAGAGTCTATGGCATGGCACCGGACATGGCCCAAGTACCCACGAGACTATTGGCGATGCGAACGGAAGCCCGGTCGGCGAGCTACGAGCTGTCGCTGCTGCTGCTGGGGCTTTCGAGCTTGAGGAAGCAGCTAGCGCAGGTATACGTCGCGTCAGCGTGGTATACCCGAGAGCTAGCGTGCGTGCTAGCGCTCGAGCGCTTCGTGCCAGAGATGGACCGTTCGCCTGAACGGTTCGCGTCAGTCATCGTCCAGATGCATCGGCTGGTCCAGGTATGCCACAGCGACTACCTACTCCTCGACATAGGCGTCGGCGTTTACGAACTGCTGATACTGACGCGATGACCACAGGACGCATTCTCGCTAACATGGAAGCTCTCAAGCGATGGCTGGCTTCAACAGTGCGTTCCGCACCATTACAGCTCCCATCTGTATCGAAATCGCCACTAACATCCCCACGTATGCGCTTTCGTTGCCTCGGAACAGCCTAGTCCGTGGTGAATGGCTCGACTGTGACGTTGACGAGTTGAGACGAAGAGTCATCGAGCTGCTAACAACGAGCGCTCGAGATCTACGCGGCGCGATCGACCTTTCCCAGGCTCTTAGCCAACACAAAAGCGTCTTCAAGAGCGGCACAACCCCAAAGGTTCCATGGACGTTCGTCATGGCTCAACGCTATTTGCAGCTTGTGACTGGCGGACTGGCGAGCGAGTCCTCGAACCGCAGGCCAGACGCCCAATTCGATGCCATGAACGTGCTTTGTCTCTCGCTGGCTGTCGACACGGACGAGGGTGCTCCACCCATCAAGTCTGACGAGTCAAGCCGCGTCGGTGGTCGTGTCCATCTACGAGCGTCAGAACTCATCAAGGAGATCGAGTTGCCTGGGTTTCAGCAAGCGATTGGCTTTCTTCAACGCCAAGACTCGCTCTCGCGTCACTTGCTGAAAACTTCGCCAAAGGAGGGGGAGTTGTGCTCGAGTGTGCCCACGAGCGTCAAGTTCTTTTTCGACGACGGCATCGTCGGCCTCTCGGACGCGGGACTCTTCCACGCCATCAAGGTTGTCAACCTCTCGCGTGACTTGAGCAGTGTCCAGGGGAAGATCGAGTTCTCCGGCGCTGAAGCGACGCTCGCGTTTGTACCGGCCATGCCGTTCGAGAAGCGGTGCCGCTACCGCGTCCTCGTCAAGCCGCAGGAGCTCGTAACCAGTGCCGGCGCCACGTTGCCGAAGACCGAGGAGCCGGTTGCATTCCACTTCTCGACGCCAACGTAGACTAGCTGTCAGCTTGGCCTTTTCCTCGAGGGTAATGATGAATAAATAAGGCGTATGACATCAACAGCCCACCCCTCCTGCGATCGAAAGACACGCCGTCGACGCCAGGACAGCCAGCACATTGGCGGTCAGCGCTGCGACGGAGACAGCGACCGTAACGGCGACAACTATAGCCGCTACTGCAGTGCAACGCGCTCCACCAGAGTCGTGCTCGTCATCTCCGACGTGCCAGCGCTCCTTGAGCTCACGCGCGGCCAGCTGATTCCGCGGGAGTAGCGGCAGGATAGAGGCGCTGCCCACAAGTCGGAGCGCTACTAGCGTCACAACCAGGCCGACGACGTGCCAGCGCGCTTCCACGCTGTCATCGGCGATGTCGGCGTCAAACACGTCGAAAGCCGCGCCGAGGTAGTTGGATGCTGCCGCGCTGACGGGCTCAGCGAGGCTGAAGAAGGCCGTGACGGCGGCGTACGTGCTGCTCTCGCGCCCAGGCTCTGCGATCTGGACGACCGCGAGCATGCGCACCATGAGGGCGATGACGTCGCAGAAGGCGACCAGCAGCTCGATGACCAGCACCACGTACTTGTCTCGGACGGCGTCCATCGCTGTCACGATCCCCGCAGCAAGCGATAGCACCGAGCCGGCTGTAACGGCGACGCACGTGGCTACCCTCCAGTTGGAGCCAGCGGTCAGCAGCACGCGGTGCGAAGCGAGCGAGGCCAGCGCGTAGGCTCCGCTGGTGGCTACAAGCGCGATGGAGATGCACAGCGGGTCCGTGTGAAGCCACGACGCGTGGATCTCCAGCCGAGGCGCGGGCTGGAGGTCGAGCATGAGCTTCTGGAGGAACCCAAAGAGCGCCAGCTGCCACGTCGCGCGCTGTGATGCCGATCTCTGGCGTCGACAGCTCCGCCTTGTCCGTCGTGTGTCGCTCCGCGGCGGTGGCATCGCCGGCCACGTGCTTGACGTCCCCTTCGACCGCCAACACGGTCGCCAGTATTGCGACGAGGGCGACCGCGGCCAGCGCTTGGAACAGCGCCGACACGGGCAGTGCGGACGGGAAGGAGCCGCCGAACGCGACGTCGTTGAGGCCGACGCCGACCAGCAGCGCGCCCAGCACGTCGACCGAGAAGCGCAGCGTGTACATGCCTTGCTGGGCGCTCTGACCCGCCCGCGCCACCGCGCCGTCGGCCTCCACGCTGATCCTACGCGTCGTGTCCACCATGAGCGCTTCGCACCGGCGTTGGCGAGCACGGACCCTACCGCGACGCCGACGAGTAGCAGGACGGTCTGTGCGCCAAGCCCCGCGAGCTGTCTCTCTCCGGCAGTGCTGTCATTGGCAGGTGCCAAAGCGTGAGCCCTGGCGAGGAGGGCCGTGAAGAGCAGCACGAGGAGCCAGCCCGCGTGGATGAAGGGCGAGCGCCGTTGCCGCGAGCTCCACGTCAACGGGAGGCGGTCCGCCAGCACGCTAAAGCCGAGCTTGCACGTGCCGGCGACTGCCAGCAGCGCCTGCGCCGAGTTGGCTTGGTACCCCTCCAACAGCAGCCGCCGCTTGACGAGCGGGTACACGAGCGCCGGCAGCGCGCCCTGGACGACTCCGACGCAGAGCTGATTGGCTACGAGCTCAGGCCCAAAGCAGTCGAGAGCACCTGCTGGGGATCGACGGCATCGGCGCGCTCAACCTGAACCTGTACTACGGCCACCTAGGTTACGCCACGTCGGTGTACCCGGAGCTCGGCCTGCCGCGGGGCGAGCACGTGCAGTTCTTCCGCGCCATCGTGCCGCAGGACTCGGCCGTGTTCAAGTCCATGGTCATGGGCGTGATCGCCGAGAGCGCGCAGTTCTACATCTCGGGCGACAACCCGTTCGCCACCGAGCACGCCGAGTTCCTGCCCGCGCTCTCGTACGTCAACATGAGCGTAATAGTCGAGCGCCTCGCGGAGCGAGTGCGAGTGCCCTTGACTGCGGGCAAACTCGGTCGATCGACAGACGACCAGTCCGCAATTCATGAAATCGTCAATATTGAAAAGCTACCAGCGAATGCTACCAGCAAAGCCTTACCCTCCTACCCTGTGAGTCGAAGCCAGACATTGGCACCGAACTCGACGCTTGCGCCTTTTTCGCTTGGTACTTTCGTTTGTTGCGCTCTCTGTCCGCTGCTCTCTTCCTATCAAGCTTCTCGGTGATTACCTGTGTTTTTGCTCGTTCTTGCGCGAGCTCCGCGTTGAGGCGTGCTACCTCAGCGCGGAGCGACTGTACCTCTCCAGCGACGTCGGGCGTGGGGTGGAGGCGACGCGCCGATGCAGCACAACGGCGGCGTTGCTCTCGTCGCTCCTTGAGGGCGACTTGGTGCCATTCCTCGGGGGTCACGACCCTCGGGACCTCCGAGAACGACCCCTTTGTCGCCCTCTGAGCGACGAACCACTCATCGGAGCACGTGAACGCGACTCCGAGCTCCGGGCATTCCTTCAACATCTTCTTGAGCGCCCGGAGCCGGACGGGAACGGACGGCGCTCGCGAGCCGCTTGAACTCTTTGTGGTCTTGGACTTCGTCGTGCTGCGCTGCCACGCGCTCTCAACTACATGGTACCCTAGATTAGACTCATAAACTCGAATATAACAGCGAATGTAATCACTTACATGTAGTCGCGTCTGGCTTCGACTCGAAGCCATCAACGACGCACACAATCGTCCAGTCCTTCCGCGTGCGCGTCGCCACCGCCCCTCCGGAGATTACACCGTTGTGCTGGCGGATGCGTTTGCCAGCATCAACGGTGTAACCCAGGTACGTCCAGGGGGCCTTGTCACCACCTCCTGGAGAACGGAGAAGGTAGCAGGGCACGCTTCAAATACAAGCCAACATTCCCTGCTCATCAAGGCTTCCTTCGTCACTTCAAAGCGGGAACGCATAGCGCCTAGATCCACGACGGCGATAGCGGTCCAATGCAGACGATCGGCAGCGACTGCCCACAACTCCATGGCCTGAGCGTGGCCTCCACGCGCACAGACAGCTTTCCACGAGGCTCAGAACCCCTTCCACCCGTTGGCGCTGGCGACGGCGAAGCGAGCGTGCCAGTCGCGACAGCCGTACTCGTCCACGCACGGGTTGCCGTAGATGCACGAGCACGACTCAAAGCCGCGGCCGTCGTCTCGCTCGCGCTTATGCTTGGCCTGCTCCGGCGCCCAGAGCTCTCGCGCCGCCTGCTGGTCGCGCTCGAGCTGCTCCGCCTCCTGCTCGACCACGACGAAGTAGGTGTGGCCCGCCTCGAGCCCGAGGAACGTGCCGAGCGGCTGCTCGCGCACAAAGACGCTCTCGTGTGCCTCGCCGCGCTCGAGGCGCACGAACCGCTCGGCGTCCTCGAATCGAGAGAGGTGCAGGCGGCAGTTGGGCATGACGAACGAGAGGCAGTAGACGTCGTCCACGGCCGCCTGCGTCGTCGAGCCGCCTGCGATCGGAAAGAGCTCGTCGTACTGCTGGTAGAGGAGCCGCACTGTTACGTCGCCGCGTCCATCCGCGGCTGCTTCCGTGGCGGCCACCGCCTCTGTCGTCTCTGTCGCTGTGGCATCCCCCACTCCTCCCACTGCTGGCGGCTCTTGCGCTTGAGACGGCGCGCACTCGACCATCGTAGGCTCAGCTAACGCCGCAGTCTCCGTTGTGACGTCGTTAGCGTCGCTTGGACTCGCGGGAGCGTCAGCAGCGGGCAGAGTCTGCGGCTGTGCGTTCCCCAACACGGTCACCAACACTCAGTCCAGCTCCTCCACCGTCCGTGTTGGAGCGCCACGCGGCTTGCCTTCTGGCCGAGTGGCGCGATGGCTCCAGCGGACGGCTTGGCCGGCGACGACTCCAGCTTGGCGAGCGGTCGCTTCCTCGCGTCGGGCTTTGGCGGCGATGACGGCGACACGGTCGCTCGAGAAGCCGACGGTGCCATTGGCCCAGCAGGTAAAGCACGCGGCAGCGGCGGCTTCACTGGCGACGCCGACGCCTCCACGCTCTATAGTGCAGTGGAGTGGTGTTCGTCAGTCGACAACTCACCTACCGAAGACGCGACGAACGAACACGGACCTTCTTGGGCGACGGAGGCGGAGACAGCGCCGGCAGCTTGACGCCGTGCTTGGACTCGGCGCGGTCCTGCAATGATCGAGCGCCTCCGTCAGCGCTCCTCTAGGCTGGGACTACCGGCAAGTAGGAGGCAGGAGTTAATCCGTCCGTCAGTCACCTTGGCGGCGCTGCTGGACTTGGCAGGCGATGGCATGGCGGCTTGCAGAGCAGGCGGGAGACACAAGCTGAGGGATCGATACCGGTAACGCTGCCGCCGCCTCGGACACTTGCACGCCAACCAAAAATAGATCAAGCGTCGCCGTGTTCTTAACCCGTCGAGATGGCGGCGCTCACAAGAGCCGTCGAAGTGAAGCACGACGCGCCGACGCCAGCGCCTCATCTAATTCGTTGCGCTTCTCCAGCTCGTCCCGTCACGACCCACACGCTCGCTAGAAGTACTTGGACACACCCGTCGCCACCGACACTCGTCGCCACACGTATGCCAGTGCAGCAGCTAATGCAGCTGCGCGAGCTCCTCGATCCGGCTCGTAAGCCCCTCGACCGTGAATGGCGCCGTGTCGTCGAGGTGGCCGTCCGCGTTCAGCAAGTCCACGACCTGGCCCATCTGCGGCTTGGACAGGTCGAGGAAGCTCTCGACCAGGTCGCCATCGATAAAGTTGCGCGCCTCGGTCGCCGCGCGCCGGTTCTCAAACGTGCGCCACTCCTTGTGGGAGAACCCGCCGACGCCGCGCACCACTTGGTTCAGCGCGTCCTGCACGCGGCTGAGAAGCACGTACTGCTCCTTGGAGAGCGACAGCACGACGCCGATCATGCCACTGACCGTGCCAAACAGCATCGAGTCGTGAGGAGAGAGCACGGGCGAGCCCTCGACCTCCGCCGAGTCCCCATCCTGCTCGACGTCCTTCATCGCAGCATCCACGGGCGTAGTAGCCGCCGCAGCCGCGCCAGAAGCCGAACTGTTCTGGTTCTGCATCACCAGCGAGCCGTAGCGGAACCGGTTGACGAACTCGCCCAAGTGGTACTCGCCCACCGTCTCGAGGCGGCCGCGCTCCTCGTCGGAAGCGGCGCCGCTGTTGCGCTGCACCGTGAACAGGTTGAAGTCCGTCTCGCTGCCGATGTACGTGTCGTCGTCAAGGATGCCGATCGCCGACATCCAGTTCGAGTTCAGGTCCTTGGCAATCTCCTCAATGTTGCCGCCGTCCGCCTTGTAGTTGAGCAGCGAGATCGACTTCATGAGGTCGCCCACGACGATAAAGTCGCCGCGCGACTCCATGTACAGCACGAGCGTGTGTCCATAGTGCCCGCACTCGGACACCAGCTCCTTCTCGTTGTCCGAGTTCTCGCCCCACTTGTACACTTGCGCCTTGCTGTTCACGCCCGCGAGCACCTTACCGTTGAACGCGTCCAAGCAGTACACGGCGCCCTTGACCTCCTTCTCCGCCACCAGCTGCAACTTCCGCTCGCCGCCATGCGCCCCCGTGATGGAGAACACGAGGATGCGGCCCTGGTGCGGCTCCGTCTCCTCTTCGTGGACGTACGCGGTGCCCACGACAAGGTAGCTCGTGTTGGCGGCGTCGCCCGCGAACGAGCAGCAAGCCACCGAGCACGGCGTCTCGAACGGGTCCAGCCGGTACGAGTGGAGCAGCTCAAAGGTCTGGTCGTCAAAGAGCCGCACGAAGCCCTGGTCGACTTCTTCGCCACTGTCGTCCACCGCGAACGTGACGGTCAGCACGCCGAGCGTGTGCGACTGCGCGTTGTGGGCGATGCGGCGCGCCCACTCGTTCAGGTGGAACGTCTGGATGTGGAGCTTCTGGATGTCGTCAATCATGCCGATCGCGAGCTCTTCCTCGGACGCGAGCGCGAGGCACTCGGGGAAGGCGGCCGTGTCGAACGGGCACATGACGTTCACCTCCTTGGCGTTGATGTTCGAGTACAGAAGCTTCTTGTTGTTCGAGTAGACCACCGTCGGGCGGTCGCACGCCGCAAACACATGCGTCACGTTCTTGGAGCGGAACCGCGACAAAGAGATCGGCTGAGAGCCAAGCGACACGCGCTTGCGGCTGCTCAAGCCGCCCGTGGACACGTCAATGTGGAAGTTCATGAGAGAGCCGTCGCCAAGACCCACGAGCAGGTAGTCCTGGCCGTCGAACGTGTTGCAGAGCACCGAGCGAGGCAGCAGGTCGTTGCCTAGCGCCTCTGTCGCGAGCGGCACCAGCGTCGGCAGCTGGAGGACCGAGACGGAAAAGTTCGTCCACATGCCGACGACGCAAATCGACGACCGCAGCGCGTTGGCCTCCCAGTGCGCCGCCTCCATCTTGACGTCTTCCTTGTCGTCGCCACTGGGACGCGCTCCGAGCGGAGTGATGTCCACGCACGCGATCTCGTGGTCCATCGGCACCTGCGCAACCGCGACAAGCTGCTGGCCCTGCACCTCCATGTACACGAGCACGCCCCCGGACGTGGCGACTACGATCTGGGTCGGGTTGGCGGTGGCCACGGTGATCCGAGAGCCTTGAGGGGGAGACCACGTCGAGCAGAGCGCCAACGTGCGCGCGTGCACGAGGCGCGCATCCTTCTCCGTCACTTGGAGCCACATGTCGCCGACGAGGTTCTGGCAGCAGAGCGTCTTGGCGTTCGCGAACGAGGGGATCTCCTTCTCTTCCATCTCGTCCTCGTCGCCAATGCCCAGCACGCGGATCTCGCTCACGTAGCTCTGCACCAAGTACAGATCGTTCTCGCTTGCGAACGCTGGGCGAAGCGCCCACATGCCCTTGATGCCCGGCAGCTCGGCGCGCGCCATCTCGTTGATGCCGATGCCGTTCCGAATGACGCGCAGCGACCCGTCCTTGTCTGCGCCGCTGCACGTCACGATCTGTCCCTGGCCCTGCCGGTCGAGGTCCATGACGCAGAAGTCGACGATCGGCCCGATGTTGACGTACGTGTCGAGCACGTCAATGTACGAGCCGTGCGCGTCCCGCTCGGCGTTGAGCTTGATCAGCTGCGAGTCCCCGAACGTGCTCCCGACGAACACGACGCCATTGTCGAGGTACGAAAGGCACGACGCGATGCTCGTCTCGCCGAGCACATCCAAGTGGACGCCGTGCACGTCCGCGCCCGTGTGCTGCAGCGCCACGACCGACAGCGTGCCGTACTGGTCCGCGAGCAAGAAGCGCGAGCCGTCCGCGTCCACGCTTTCGTACACTTGCACGACCGTGCTCTGCATGGGGATGGCGTGGAAATTGCGGCCGTTGTGGTACACAATGGTCTGGTTCGAGACGATCAGCACGCCGCCCATGGGCGCGGGCACGGGGATCAGCAGGTTGGCGCCGGCCTCGACGTTCGCCTGGCTCCACGGGCCCTCGGCAAAGTCCTTCTCCTTGACCAAAATGTGGTACGTCTTGACGTGGCGCGCGGCCTTGTAGTCCTCGTACAGCACGCAGATGGTGGGCTTGGCGTGCCCGTGCAGGAACTTGATGTCGATGACGCGCAGCTCGTCCAGGCGGATGTTGAACGTCTCGCGCAGCTGGCCCTTGGCCGCGTCGACCGGGATCACCTTGAAGTAGCCCTCGTACAGGTTCATGCCGATGAGACGGCCGTCCGGGTCAATGTTGCCCGTCGTGACCGTCTCGCTGCTGCGCCCGATCGCGTCGCGCACGCTGCCGTGCGCCTTGGTCACCACCTGGCGCGTGGCCGCGTCGTACGCGAGTACGCAGAACTGGAAGCGCTGCGTGACGACGAAGAGCCAGTCCTGCGCCTCGCCGGCCGCGCGGAACGCCTCGAACACCACGATGCGCCCGTACAGGTTCATGTCGTGCTGCGGCTGCAGGCCCTCGGGCGTCAGCAGGTGCACCTCGAAGCGCGTCGACTTGGCCAGCAGCAGGTTGCGGTCGCGCGCGCCCGTAAACGCCGCCGTCAGCGAGTGCGTCACGCTCGTCGGCTTCTGCGCCGTCGCCACGTAGTTGAACGCCATCTTTCTTCGGCTGTTCCTCGCGTCGGGTAGCTGCTCACACCCGCGCTCACCCTAAGCCACACGTTCGTAAAGCCTCTGCGCTGTCTTTGCACTAGCTGCGCGCCCGGGAGACGCGTCTGGTTGCCCTGGAAGATGCACGCGCGCGCAGCCTCCGACAGCGAATGTTGCGTGCTGAGCGAGCAGAGGTGCTCAAAGCCTTGTGATCTCGCCGAAATCAATTCAAAAATGAATTGGATATCTAAAAATTGACACTTTAATTTGACGATAATGAAAAAGCAAAAAATAACAAATATTTGATGGCTATTGACAGTCAACCCAATGGTGGAGCCACTTGCAGTGAGTGGACACTGCCAATGTAATGCCTCAACTCCCGAGATGGGGTTGCTTTCGCGCCGGACCAGCTCTCTCTCTCCAGCATCGATGCACTGCGTCCACAGAAGCACCATTGCCACTTGTGCGCCTCGCTTGCAACCATGAGTCGAGCGCATGTGACAAATCAGTGGTGATTGCCGCTGCTGGCGCTCTTTGGCCTCAGCTACACCTCGCCAGCGTCGGCGCACTCGTGGATTGACTGCTTATACACGGACCGAGCCAAGATCTACGACCAGAGTGCCTCGTACATCTTTAGCGGATCCGGCGGCAACGGCTTCTGCGAGGGCTATGGCGCCGGGTACCCGGGCGCGGCGACAGAGACTTCGGATCGGCACCGAGTACACGCACAAGATGCTGCTGAACGAGGTCGAGGCGGGCGCGGCGGTCTGCCAGGCCGTCAACGGAGACACGTACTCGGGCTGGCGCCAAGGGGTACTTTGGCGCGTCGTACTCGACGTGCTTCGAGGTGGAGGACACCGCGTCGGATGGGAAGGCTACAACGGCTGCGCCTTTGGCAGCGACTTCAGCGCCTGTGGCGACACCTGCGGTCAGTTTTGTGAATGGTGCCGCGTCTGGTGTAAAGTCCGATGCGCCTGCAGTCGTAACAGCGGCGCCGGTGCCAACAACTGCTGCTCCCGTGGCAACGACTGCTGCTCCTGCAGCTACACCGGCGGTTACGACCCTTGTTCCGGCTGTCACCCCAGTGTCGACCGTCATCGAACCTTCTGCCACCAATCTGACCCCAGCAGCTCCTACCGAGGGGGTTGCATTACGCAGTTCCAACGACGCCGCTGCCGTTTTAGAACACGATGGTGCCGTTCTTGATCCTGCCGCGGTACGAGATGCCGTTGAAATCCTCCACGAGGTACTGAAAGTCCTTGAGCGACTTGAGGTGGTGGTGCGCGCTGTGGTTCGGGATGTCCTTCGGTCCGGGGATGTAGTGGCACACGTGCATGTTGGCCGCTCTGCACGATCAGAAAGCGTTCGAGTATACCGTTAGGCATTCGTCAAGAAGCCGTGGCAACATTACGCATGCACGGAGGCCAAGAGCGTCGTACTTGGCAGCGCGGATGGTCGAGGCGTGGCGAGCCACGACCTGGGAACGACCACGCGGACTCAGGTGAGCATGGCGATTAGGGACGAAACATCACAGCATTGTGCGAGGGCGTTCACCATAATGCTCGGTGGATCGAGCCCGAGCTGCTTGCACATGGCCGCAATCGGCTCCGGATCCGGCAGCTTCTCGTACTCCTCGCTGGACATGACGGCGTCGAACTGCGCTTCCATCTACAAAGGGTAGGCACCAGCAGTCACACTCGGTCCACAACACTACTGGATCGAGCAACTCGTCACCGAGTACAATACCTCCTTCACGAAGTACCCAAACTCTTCCTGCACCAACATATCCAGCCTTAGTGTGTCGTCAAGCGATCCACGAGTTCGGGTCGTACCTTTTGGAGCGAGTCGCGCGGAGGGAGGATACCCTTGAACAGGCCGCGCATATCCGCGTAACTCTGTTCGTATCAAGCGAACCGCGTCGCTATCAAACGCTGAACGAGTCGGCAGCACTTCGGCAGAAAGTAGCAGAGGCGTACCAGCGCTTCGTTGGTGCCTTCGTTCACAATCCAGGTCGTCAAGCCCTTGGACGTGGCCACCGCCGCGACCGCGGACGTGACGTCCGCCGCACTAAGCGCTACAATCGGCGCTGCGGTCGCGGTCGAGTCGCCTTGTATCTTGGCCTTAAGCAGTTTAATCTTGTCGAGGTACTTGTCCCGGATGGAGCTGCCGCCGGACGACGCGGCGGCCGCGGCTTGCTGCTTCTCCTGGAGCGCCGCCTCCTTCTGCTGCTTCCGCCGCTCCTGCTCCACGGCCGCCGCGGCCAGCTGCCCCTCCAGATTGACCTTGTCCTCCGATTTGCTGACGCTCACGTCGTTGTCGCCGCCCGTGACGCGGCTCAGGACTACTCTTATATCACAGATTGGTCAAGGGGCTGCCAAACCCAACGCCACAAGCGCCCGTCTGTCTGTCAACACGACGTACTGTGCGCCGGCAGGCCCTGCAGCGTCTTCTCTAGGCGGTCCTTGACCACCCACGGCTTGCCGGTCGAGTCCTGGTCCAGGTCCTTGAGCAGCGCGCGCACGTCGCTGACGAACATGGACCCGACCGACGTATTGCCGTCCAGCGCCGACCCGCGCTGCTCGCGCGCCTGCTGCTGCTTGGCGATGGACGCCATCTTGTGCTGCCGCTGAGCCACGTGCTCGCTCACCGACGTGCCCAGCAGTGTGCTGCACAGCACATCGTACTCGACGATTACGCCCTTGAGCTGCTGCGCCGCCGCCGCCGCCAGCTTCATGGCGATTGATTGATCCACGTAAAAAAAAATGACCAGCACGGTACAGTAACTTACCGTATCCAAAAGTACATGATTATAATATCGAATTTGATTAAAAATATAAAGATACCGCAAATCCTATATTATAAGCCAGGGCAATGTTCTAAGCCACCCCTCGTTTTGGCCAATTAAAAGAGTGCATTCCATCTTATTCCAAAAGTCTTGTTGTAGGGCACCTTGGTATTTTACCAATCAATCAATGGATACGCGCAGTTCTACCGATCGCTGGCATCATTTGGAGATGGCACCTGCAGGGAGGACGAACCTTAAAAGCTGCTCAAGAAAGAAGGTGCTGTTCAAGCGTGACAAAGTCACCTTGGCAGTGAAGCACCATATTCTCTCCCTGGTCACCAAGCACGGCATGACTGTGGGTGTTCAAAAGGCTCTTCCTAAACTAACAACGGAGCAGCAGCTTGGCAAGCACAGACAAGTCAGTCGCTGGAGAGAAGACGCGGAGAAAATTTCAGAGGCGGTGCGCAGCGGAAGGGGGCATTTGACCAAGAATAGGAAGGCTGGTGCTTCGCGGGTTCTCGACGCCGCTGCAGAAGAGCAGATCGCAGCGTGGATCGACGACTTACGGCGGGAAGGTGTTCCAGTGTCTCCGTTCATGCTGGCATACAAGGCCAAGGAGGTAGCCGCAGAAGCAGGCATTCCTGAGGGCGCGTTCTCGGCATCGTCAAGCTGGCAGAAGCGCTTTCTCAAAGAGGTCGGCCTCTCGCTACGTCAGCGAACCCGCATTGGTCAAGTGCAGGCATCGGATGCGGCCGCTGTGCTAACTCGTTTTCGCTTGGAGGTCCTGGAGACCATCCGCAAGCACGCCATCGTCGACATCTACAACGCCGACCAGACGGCGATGAACTACGAGTTCCTTCCGACCCGCACCATCGACAAGAGAGGGACCAGGACTGTGTGGATTCGCAACAGCGGGGCGGAGAAAAAACGCGTCACCGTGATGCTGCTCGCTGACTCGCGTGGGCGCAAGTATACCCCGTTCGTCATTTTCAAGCAGCCACCAGTGCGGAAGGCGGAGACACAAGCAGCAAACGACGAGACGCAGCGCGGCTTCGGGAGAATGGTCTGGCGCGAGGTCGAGCCACTGATGGAGCAGCATGGCGTTCAGATCTACGGTAATGGTAAGGGGTAGTGGAACCGCCGGCTCTGGGTGGAGTTTCTGCGCTACCACTTTGCTGAAAGAGACAACCTCAGAGAGAAGGTGCTACTGATCTGGGATGATTTTAGTTCACACTGGACCTCCGAGGTGCAAGACTACGCGGCTACGATTGGCGTCGTGCTGCTCAAGGTTCCTCCGGGCTACACATTCTGCTGTCAACCAGCGGATGTCGCTTGGATGCGACCGTTAAAGTTGTCGCTCCGAGTGCACTGGGTGACGCACCTCCAGCAGCAGCTAAGTGCCTACCGCCGGGAGAGCCACGAGATCGGCGTACGCTTCAAGCTCAAGAGCCCGTCAAGGTCCGACCTGATGGAATGGCTCCAGGGGGCGTGGGACGCCCTCTCCCAGAGGACCGTCTCGAATGGATTCAAGCCCCTCAGCATCCCCACCGACACGCACTACCCACCTGCTCAAGAAACCACCGCGCTAGACGATCGAATAGAAGAGCTCGTAGCGTTGCTGACGACTATGGATATTGCGCTCGACGTGCACGTCTAGTTGTGAATAAACTCTTGTTCGCAACTGGCTCGTCGTGCTTTCCATCGGCCTGTAGAACCTGGGCCCGTTCAACTGCTGCTGCTTGTGCAGTCGCTCGCTCACTGACTGCAGGCGACTGTTAGCCGCGTCGCTCTCCGTCGTGTAACGCAGCTTCTCACGCATGACGCTCATCTCCTTCCGCTAGTCCTCGTCGCTCGCCTTGGCCTGAAGCAGCAGCTACTTGGCCGCCAGCGCGTCCAGCATCGCCTGGAGCTCCTCGCGGACGCGCAGCGCCTCCACCACGTCCGCATGCGCGTCTGAGTCCGCCGCGGCCTCGTCCTCGCCGCGCTTGACCTCGAGCTGCGCCAGCTCCGCCTCGAGCCGCGCCTTGGTTTTCTTGAGCGCGAGCATCTTTGTCGAGCAGCCGTCGATCGTGGCACGCGCGTCCTTGATTTCCTGCGTCAGCCGCTCGACCGTCTCGCTGTGCACCGCCTTCTGCTGCTCGATCGCCGCCTCGAGCGCCGAGATACGCTCCTTGCTGGCCTCCAGCGCCGCCTGCGCCTCGCCCAACTCGTCCACACGCGCCTCCACACGCTCGTGCATGGCCGCCAGCTCTTTGTCGTGCAGCAGCCGCCCGCCGCTGCTGTCCTCGTCGGCCTGGCGCTCATCCTGTGCGCGCTGGACCGCCCGCACGATCTTGCTGCGAAGCTCCTGGCGCGTGGCCGTCATGTTGTCGTCCATGCGCGCCGTGAGCTCCTCTATGCGCTTCTGCTTCTTGACCAACAGCGCCAGCTGCTGGTCCGCCTTGGTGCTCGAGAGCTCTTCGAGCGCCATCGCCACGCGCCCCTACTGCGCCAGGATCGCACGGTGGAGCTCCTGACGCGCGTGCGCCAGCTCGTCGTGCAGCTCGGTGCTTGCCGCCTGCGTCGCGTCCTGCGCTTTGCGCTTCTGCCGCGCCACGGTGCTCGTGAGCAGCGCCAGCTCTTCCTGCAGCTGCGACTTCGCGCTCTGCACCAGCATCAGGTCCGCCTTGCGCAGCCCGCCGTTGCCGACCGAGAGGAAGAGTGTCTGCGTCTCGTCCAAGACCTCCTGCTTGATGCTCGCCACGAGCGCGTCCGAACGCTGCGTCTGCCCCAGCTGCTTGTCGAGCGCTTGCAGCAGCTTGCTTTCGAGCTTGTCGGGCGCCAGCTACAGGCTCTGTGCCATGCGCGTCACCAGCTCGTGCGCCTTGCGCGCCGTGCGGATGCCCACCAAGTGCTCCACTGTCTTCATGTCGGCCAGCGAGCCCATCTGGCATATCGCCGCCGCCACCTTGTCGTCCAACTTGTCCAGGCGCTCGTCGACCGCTGGTCGGCCTTGGCCACGTGCGCCACCACGAGCTGGACGTGCACACGAGCACCGTCGGTCCTTTGAAGGGCGACACCGAGTTGTGCTGAGCGAGGATGACCGACGTGCTGAGCCCCTCGCAGCGCCCGATGGAGCGCACTCGTGCAATAGTCCACCGACGCGTTGCCGCCGACGTTCAACAGCGAGGATGCCACGCCCTGCCCGTTTGGCGGCAAGGGAAATATTTCGATATTCCCGGGTAATTTACTGTAAACGAGGAGTGTGTGCGGTTTCTGATCCCTTGTAAATGGGGGGTGGCGTATAATATAAGAATTGCGGTAGTCAGAATTCAGCTTAGATTGGTCAAAAATGGAAGTCGATGGCGAGGTTGATGCCTGCTCCCGCCCTCCGTGTCATGCTCTATCCATGAGGCGTCGTGCACCAACGGCGCTCTATATGCACATCTCCCACCCACTTTATCCGGTCTGGAGCGTTGCCAGACTCCAGTTGACAGCTCAGTGGCTCGAGCGCTTGGCCAAGTGGAAGCACTGGCGGCACCGCGGCTCATACAGCTCACTCCCACCGATGAGCTGTGTGCAGGCAGTATACGGAGTTAGAAGGACATGACAAACGGCAGATTTGTCAGAGCCACTTCTCAACTGCAAACAGGCTTTGAAGCGACGTACCTCGACCGACTGGTCCTTGACGAGGCGCCGAGTGAACGCTAGGGAGCACGGCGAGTCACGCTTCCATGTCAGCGAATGGGATGCAACACGCATTGGGAAGAAGAGGCGCGAGGCAAGACCGCGTACGTACCGGCATCTCGACCGCAGAACACGCAGATGGCGTTGAGCTTCTCGACCTTTTCGGCCATGGGTACGAGCGCGCAAACGGTTGCGAACGGCTGGGTCGTCCAGAGCATTGCGCGTTAGTCGGACGATCAACTGCCAGGCGACTCGACGACACGGACGTGGATACAAGCAGAGCGTCGCAGTAGCCGTACAAACTACTTACCTTCTTCTCGAACGTGGCGTCGAGTGCGGCGACGATGATGACTTTGCCCATTTCCGTCGCGTCGTGGCAGAACTCGACCAGCTGCACGAACTCGATGCCAGTCGCCACGATACAGACACATGCAGCACGAGTCAGTCCCACTGCGCTGCGGAAAGAACGCCGACCAGCCGTGCGCATCGACCGGAAGCAACCACGCAACACGACAAGAGCCGCGAGTGATCGGTCCGTCGGTCCGTCGGTCGGTTGGTCGTCGTTGGCACGGCCGGTCGGGATTTAAGAGGCGAAGCGAGGCACGCGGCCAAAGGGAGACAGACAGACAGACAGACAGACAGACAGACAGACAGACAGACAGACGCACATCGGGGTAGAACTGGCCCTCGTCAATGGCGATCACGTCGAACTCGTCCAGGTATTCGCGCACGTCGTCCAGCTTCTGCACGGGCATGGCCTCGAAGAAGAGCTTGTCGTGCGTCGACAGCATCCTAATATCCATCCATGCAAGCAAACGCACGCGACCAACGGGGCGCTCGTCAGATCAGCTTCGCCAATGGATGCGAGCGACACTGCGCCAGTCAGAGCGGACGCACTCCTCCGAGTAGCGGTCGTCGAACATATACTTGACCACGAGGCACTCGAGTCGCGCGTGCTGGTAGCGGCGCACGCGGCGGATGAGCTCCGTGCTCTTGCCGCTGAACATGGGCCCGATGATGAGCTGCAGGTTGCCTTCCACGAGCGCCATGGCCATCGTTCCGATCGCCACCGTCGCGGCGTCTGTCCAGGGAGGAAGTACAGTCGCTGTTATGCCCCGCGGGAGCCACGGAGTCCGTGACGCAGGTGGAGGAGGAGGAAGAGGAAGGCGTCGACTGCCGTGAGTATGCCAAGGGTGTGCGACAACAAGTGCAACAAAGTCAGAACAAGCGAGAAAATATAGACACCACATGCACACTAAATAAGTCGATAGACTTACCACGTCAAAATAGGGCCATAAACTAGGATGATTGCCATCCGCCACATTAATAAAGGACCGTAAACGAGGACCGTAGCCACTCGCCCAGTCATTTTTTGCCGCAACAACGAGCATGGTGGGCGAGCAGGAGGCGGCGCGCAAGAGCTTCTACGTGGCGTACGTGCCAGCGGACGCGGCCAAGCCGCTCGAGGAGTGGGATGTGGCGCTGCCGGACGACAAGGAGGCGCAGATTGGATGCCTGACAGAGCGCCTGCGCGCGCACTTCAAGGCGAGCGCCGCGGGCTCGGCGTCGACGCAGGAGCAGCAGGAGGCCTTCAAGCAGCAGATCATGAGCCAGCTTCCTGCGGGCGCCAGCATGAACAACGACATGCTGCAGATGATGATGCAGGTCGGTGCAGCGCTGCGAAAACCCTGGCGTCACTAGCGCCCGCGACCGACCGACTAACGGCGACGGTGGACGCGTGCTCTTCTTGTAGATGGACAGCCTGGTGGACTCGGTGCCGCTCGTGCTCAACACGCGCGCGGTGCAGCACGTGGGCGTGAACCTGTACGTGGACGACAAGGGCACGGCCAAGGGCCTGCCGCTCAATGCGCGCGCGTCCGCGATCGTGCAGGCGTGTGGCAAGATGCTCGAGGTGCGCGGCGACGCCTTCATTGGCCGCGTCTTTGACAACGGTGCGTCTCCTCGACCGCCGCGATCCTCTTCCTGCCCCGGCCGCTGACGTCCCTGACGCTCTATTGACGGTTGACTCTCTAGACGACGACTTTGTGCGCATGGACTTCCGGCTCGGCGAGCTGTCGGCGGACGCCGAGTGGGTGCAGATCGCCAAGCAGCAGGCCGCGGGCAGTGCGTCGGCGACCCCTGCGACGGCTGCGGCGGCGGCGCCCAAGCGCCACGTGGCGTCGTCGCTTCAGCGTGTGTGCGCGTCCGCCATGTGCTCCAAGGACGGCACGCTGCGCTGCTCGAGGTGCAAGAACCAGTACTACTGCAGCGCCAAGTGCCAGAAGTCCGACTGGAAGACCCACAAGCCTGCGTGCTCCAAGGCGTAACACGTTGGTGCCATTGTTTGCGGGTCGTGGATTTCTATGTGGGGCTCTCTCATATGATCTATGCATTCAGTCGTGAAGTCTCAGCGCCGTGTTCATGCTCAATCGTCCCACCGGTGGCGCTTCACGCTTCAACCATGGCTGACTACCTCTCATTACCTGGGAGTATGGCTGAGCATGACGACCTGCTATCGGATTTCCATGGATGATGGTCAGAAAAATCGCCCTCTGCATCCGTCCAGCCGCTTGGATAACGCCCAGATCCGATCAATACTGTCGCGACCGTCGATCATGCTTATTCTTAGCGCCGCTCTCACAGAAGAAGCGACCATTTCGAAGGTCTCAATTGGTCCATCCGGGACAATGCGTGGCTCATATCGACATCCGTCACTGAAGACTAGGCGGCGCGAAACGACCGGAGCGTTTGGGTCATTGCGATCGGCGAGCATGCGCCGTCGCAGCCAGTCGCGTCCCGTACGGAACGTTCCTCGACCGCTTGGCGCGTCTCCAACAGCAGCCAGAGCTGCAACGAGGCGACGACGGGGTCAAAATCGGACTCGTTGGAGCCATTGGGCGTTCCCAAGCCAGCACTCGCCGGTTGCGATGGCACAGACGCCAGCGCGACACTGCGAGCGACGCAAAAAGCTGGATGGAACGGAGTGAAAACATGGGAAATGTGGTGGGCGTGGGGCCATTTCTCTCTTTTGCGTCGTCGTCGCGTGCTGCACGGCGTGCAGTTGAGTCTCCGCGTCGCTCCTACACACGAGGATCACAGCGGGAAACACCGTGTTACTCTCACCGTGGGCCGCCCCTGTTTGCCAAGCGTCAATCGACGCCACTGGGATCTCCACGCTGACTATGGCGGCCTCTGTCAGCAAAGCTGTTGCAGTGCTGTGCTTCCTGTTGTCGCTAAGCGCTGCTGGCACTATTGCAACGACAAGTAACGCCACCGGAGCGGCCAGCGTCGACCCAACAGACCTCACAGATAATGCCTGGTCTCCGACCGAAAAGACGCAGTCCACAACGACCGCTGCATCAGGGAAATTGAACTCGATGAGCACGCAGACGACGGTCCTGCTCCTGTGCTTCCTACTGCTACTCATCGCGGGCCTCAGCTGCTTCGTGTACTCAATATGCGGTCGCTGGAAGCTCAAACTGTCCGAGTCGGGCATCACCTCGCCAGACCGACGTGCGAGACAGCAGCACAACCACTCGGCCGGCTTCTTCCGCGAGGACTTGCTGGGCGACGAAGAGCTGACGCGGCTCTGGGTCTGCTGGTACTGCGACTTTGCCAACTACGAAATGAAGAACCACTGCGCTTTGTGCGGCCACCAGAAGAAGGACAGGCGCGTCATCGACGGCGACAAGTCGCCCAGGAGCCGGCCCGCGACGCTCACGTCCATGTCCACGACCTCCACGGCCCAATCCCCTTCTTCTCGGAGTTCCACCGGCTCGGTATCGTTCAGTGCCCGCGCACTCAGCGACACTGCGATGCTCCAGACTCTTGAGGAAGCACTCACATCACCTCCATCCCCCACCTTCTTCGCAGCGTCTCCGAGTGCAGACATCTCGTTCGCGTACAGCCAGACGCCGCCATCTCCGACGCCCTTGACGACGTCGGTGCTCGTGTGCACCCCGCGGTCGCAGCGACGGAAGGAGTGGCAGCCGACGCTGAATGACAAGAACGAGCTCGTGTGGAAGCGCCACGCGGTGGTTGACTGCTCGACAGCTCAACAGGCAACCACATCATCTAGTGCTACATCTGCGAGCTCCAGTGCTGCTATCAATGGCCTAGCGCCGACGGGACTGGCCACGAGTATCACCAACTCCTCAATCGACGCCATCGTCGATGTGACAGCGTTTGTTACCCGCATCCAAGTGACACCCGAGCACCCGCACGGCCTCATTGAGGTCTTGCCTGCCGACCAATCACCAGCATATCCACCTTTCCGACCCGTTCATCTCCGAGAAGCCTCTGCTGCCGGTCAAGTCACAAGCCCTCGGCCATCGCTCGCGTCTCAAGCATCAAGCGCCAGTCCCGAGGACCGGCTATCTGTCGGCATGGACCCGTTCGCGCTCGAGTCACTGCGGACGCTGTTGTTCCCCGAAAAGCACCGCTGGTTCATGCAGGAGACGACTTCCCTTCTCAACGTGCGGTTCCCTTCTGCTCCGCCGACGTCTCCACCTCGCCATCGCCACCAACAGATCGCAGGCGCCTTCTCCAACGACCTCGTACTGTTGGCGTCACGACAGGACCTACTGCGCTCCGCCGTCTCTGGGCTCATGAGCGTGTCCAAGGAGCAGCTCCGTCGCCGTCCACTACGCGTCCAGTTCTTGGGCGAGCCTGGCTTGGACGCTGGCGGAGTCGTGCGCGAGTGGTTTGCGCTCGCAGTCGCAGCCTTCCTTGACGACCGCGCCGGCCTCTTCCAGTGCATCCACTCGCCCGCCGACGGACTCTCGTACACTGTCAACCTGAAGACCAAAGCGGCGAGCGGTGTCGACGGTGACGACCCGTTCCACCTGCTGCAGTTCCGCGCATTCGGTCGGCTGCTGGGCAAGGCGCTGCTCGAAGGCCACCTCGTGCCTGCCATGCTGTCCGACGTGCTCTTCAAGCTCATCCTCGGCGCTCCGCTGTCCTTCGCGGACCTCGCGGCCCAGGACCCGGAGCTCGCGCAGAGTCTCCAGCAGCTGTGGGACGCCCCCCTTCCGGACGGCGACGGCGACGAGAGCGACGCGTACGGCCTCGACTTCTCCGTCTACCACCCGATGGCGGGCGTCGTGGACCTCAAGCCAGGCGGCCGCGATGTGCTCGTTCGCGAGGGCAACAAGCGAGAGTACATTGCGCTGTTCGTGCAGTGGCAGCTGGCGCTGTCCGCTCGCGGCGAGGTCGGCGCGCTCGTGAGCGGCGTGCACGACGTGCTGCCCGCGCATCTGCTCGCGCCGTTCGACTACCAGGAGCTCCGGCTCCTGCTCTGCGGAGCGCCCTCGGAGATCGACATGGACGACTGGGAGGAGCACGCGGCGCTCGTGGTGGCCAAGAAGTGTCCGTACGCACGTGGCGCGCGGGTCGCACGGTGGTTTTGGCGCGTGCTGCGCCATGAGATGAGCGCGGAGCATCGGGAGAAGCTGCTGCAGTTCACGACGGGCAGTCGACGCGTGCCTGTGCTTGGGTTCCGGTCGCTCACGACCAGCGACGGCCGGCTGTGTCCGTTCACGCTCCACGTCGTGCCCAAGAGCGTGTGCGCCTTCCCGAGGGCCTTCACGTGCTTCAACCGACTCGACGTGCCGGCGTTCCGGAGCGAACGCGAGCTTCGGGACGCGCTAGAGCTCGTCGTCGGCGGAGACGTCACGGGTTTTTCGATACAGTAGGCTGCTGAGGTGGCTCTGTCACTAATGTCTGCTAACAGACAGAGGAGACCGTGTTTGGCGACCGTTCGCCGTCCAAATGCAGTTGCAGACGCGTCATCGACCAGGTCTCAGCGGTGACGGAGGTACTAATACTATGGAAAGGCGACTGTATCCAGAGAGCGGATGCCAACACGTGAGAACGCCACGTGTGGCCCTCCAGTCGTCGGGATTGCGGCCATGGAGCGAGGCACTGCTGACATTCAGTTGGCAGCGCAGTGTGTCCAATTCGATCATCCAAAGCAGTCGAATGGCAGCTCGATCGATGGACCACCAGTGTGTCATAGCAGTCAGCTTTACACGGTGGTCTTCACCACGAGCCAGAGTCTCGTCAATGAGTCCATGATGAGCCTTCGAGTCTCCAGAGAGTGAGTTGATCCCGCACAGCGACAGACCGCTCGTGTCATTGGCACGCCGCTCCCAGTCAAACGCAGTGCCAGAGGGACCTTGACGGACGTGAGCGACTTGACGCCTCCTAGCACCGCGATCTTCTTTCCAACACCGCAGTGAATGCCGTTTCCTTGTAGTCTTGAGCCTCAAACAGCAAGCCACCAAGGGTGAAGGGTCCCCGTGGCGCTGGCGGCTTGGAGCCCATTCCAGGTGCGCTTGACGTCAGTCCAAGCCAATCGGTCGGTACATTCAGTACCAAACCGGTACAATACCGGTTTACAGCTGGTGTCTGAGGACGTGCGCATACAAACTTGCATACATCGCCAACGGTGCAACCGCATCATGGAGATCGCGACGCTCAACGAGCGGCTACGCGACGCCTTCACGCCCGTGCTCAAGCACCTCGCGCTCCTGGAGCGCGTCCGTCCGCCTGCTCCCAAGATAGTCGCGCTCCCTGCAGCGCCTGTAGTGAGCGCTCCGGGTGTGAATCCAAGCGTCGGCGCGCCTCCTCCGCCGTCCGTAGCTGGCTCCGCGTCCTCCTCCTCAGCTGATGCGGCGACTCCGCCTGCCGTCGCCGCACCGCCGGCGCGCCGCGGAGACGCACGGCAGTACCGCGCGCACTGCTTCACGGTGCTCTCGCGGCTCAACACGTACCAGTACGCCACGCGCGCTGCGTTCGCGCGCGATCTCCAGCAGCTCGAGCAGCTCGCGGCGACGGACGACGCCGTGGCGCTCCTCCAGGTATCTCTCTCTCCCTGCGCCCGCCTGCTCCACTAGCTGCCTCCTTGAGCTCCGGGCGTGGCCAAGCGACTGACACTGCGCGTGTATGGTCTGACGGTGATGGACTGGCGACCAGAGCGTCCTGGCGGGCGTCAAGGGCCGCGAGCGGCCCAAGTCGGCGTCGCCGCCCGCCGTCCTGATCCACGGCCTGCGCTTCGCGTACTCTGGCGTGCCGGCCATCCAGCCGACGCCCGCCCGCGCGCCCTCCTCCCCCTCCTCTCCGGGCGCGGAGCAGACGCAGACGCGCTGGCGGTGCAACCTGAACGTGCAGGACGCGGTGCTGACGACGGGCGAGGGCGAGTCGCCGGCCGCGGCGCTGGCGCAGTACGAGGCGCTCCGGCGGACGCTCGGGCAGAGCGCGCACGGGCTCCAGTCGCTCGTGGAGCGGAGCGCGCAGCGACGCGCCGAGCAGCATCGAGAGGGCGAGCGCGCGCTAAGGGACGCGCTGTCGGTGTGCATCCCGCGGCTGGCCGCGTCCACGTCGGTGCGCGTCCCGGACCTGGTCAAGCCGAGCGGCGCGAGCGCCGAGGAGCGGCCGCCAATGGTGAGCTCGCCCACGTCGAGCGTGTCGTCTTCGAGCCGCTCGACGGCCGCGTCGTCGTCCGCCGGCCGCGCGGCCGGGAGCTGGCGCAACCCGAAGCGCAAGAAGCCGGCGCACCGGCTGGCGTTCCTGCGGCTGCGGCGGCTGATCCAGAAGAAGCTGTGCCATCACCTGCGCGGACAGCTCGTGTGCGTCTTTTCGCGGCCGGAGAGCGCCGCCAAGGCCGACGCGGGCGCCTGGGAGCCCACGGGCAGGCTCGAGGGCGGCCGCGTCGTGGTGCTCGCCACACGCAAGACGGTGACCTTCTCCGAATATGTGGCGAGCGAGCTCGGGCGCCCGGCGTCCGCATGCGCGCACATGTTCCTCGTGCGCGCCAAGGAGAGCATCGACGACCACCTCAAGGTGTGCGACGCCTTTAGCGAGGAAGACCGCGCGCAGCTCGGCCACGACCTGTTCGGGTCTGTGCGCAACTATTTGCAGGTGCAGGGCAAGCGGCGGTGAAGGGGGCGGGAGCTGACATGAGCGAGAGTGCTGGTACGTGAAGGACGACGAGTTGGCATACTTTGTTCAAGACTGATGGCGTGGTGAGTGAGGCCGGTGGAGACCACTTCCTTAATCGACCGGCGCTCCCCACTGCAACACCAACGACGACAGCGTGTCGAACCGGGCAAGCGGGCGGGTACGGGAGGCCGGTAGTCTATGCGAACTTCTCGCCAGTGACAGGGCACGCCTCGAGGTTGCCGCCCGTGCAGTTGTAGTGCACGACGACGCCGTTGGGGTAGACGGCGAAGACGATGTCGCCGATGCGCTTCTTGCAGGCCTGGCAGACGGTGCCCTGGTCGATCTCGACGCTGCCGCTGAGCTTGTCGACGCGCTCGCACTGCACCTGCAGGTTGTAAATGTTGGACAGCGACTTGGCGATGTGGCGCTCGCGCACCTTGTGCGCGCTGTGCGGCAGCACCTGCGCAAAGTACTCCGACAGCTTGGCGAGCGGCGTCGAGGGCGGCACGAGCGCCAGCACGGCCTCTCCGTCCATGCTCTTGCCGTGGCGCGCGAGCAGCTGGAAGCCAAAGTCGTGGAACGTCGTCTTCTTGGCCTCGTCCTGCGGGTGGAAGCACAGCTTGAGCAGCTCCAGCAGCGCGTCGTTGCGCGCCGTCGAGGAGGACGCGTCCTGCTTCTTGGACGCGCCGCCACTAGCGCCGCCGCCCCGGGCGCCGTACTTGACCGAGTAGCTCTCAGCCCCGCGCAGGTCGTTCAGCTCGTACACGAGCGCGCGCACCGCGTCCTCGTGCAGCCCGCCGCGGCCGCAGAGGATGACGAACTCGTTGTACAGCGTCGTGCCCTTGATCTTGGCCACCAACGGCTCCACGTCGTAGCGGGACGAGCTCGACTTGAGGAACTTGAGCAGCCGCTTGCGCGCGTCGCCCAAGGCGCCCTGCTCGCGCCCTGGGTGCGACTTGGACGGCACCTCGCCGGCCGCGACCAGCTTGAGCGTCTCCTCGAGGTACTCGAGCGCGAGGCGCGTGTGGTGCGGCTCCACCGTGGTGCTCTCGGGCGCGAGCGAGTCGTCCTCGTCGTTCTCGCCGGCCAGAAAGTGGCTGTAGCTGTCGTTCACGCCCAGCGGGTCCGCGTTCGACGCGCCGCGGTCGCGACTGCTGCCCGCGCCGCCGCTGCCCGCGCTGCTGCTCAGGTAGTTGTCGCGGTCGCTCTTGACGAGCGTCTCGAGGTACTTTTGCACGATCGCCGGGTCGTCCGAGTGCTTGCGCAGGTGCGCGACCACGTCGTTGGACGCCATGGGTGGTCGGCGCTCCGTGAATATCCGCAGCGCCACCTTGGGCGGCGTGGCCTTCATGATCCAGACCGACTGCTGGAACACAAACTCGTTCTGGTCCTCGGGCACCGAGATGAGCACGTCGATCGCGGCTTCCAGCGGCGCTTTCGGCAAACCCGACTGCTTGTACTCGCCGTGGTGCAGCAGCGCAAACACCTCGAGGCACTCGTCGTACTTTTGGTGCGTTAGCAGCAGCTGCGCCGACTCGTAGTACAGCTTGTGCTTGACCAGCAGCGCGCGGCACGGCTCGAGGTCCAGCGCGCTGCCGCCGCCGTCCGTGTCCGGGTTGGGCTCCGTGATGAGCTGCAGCAGCTCCTTCTGCCGGTTGAAGTGCACGAACAAGCGCAGCAGCGCCGTGTCGATGGCCTCCACGCGGCGCGAGTCCTTGGTCGAGCTCATGGACGAGCTCGACAGCGACCGCATGCGCGCCGACTGCGACCGCGTGCGCGCGCGGTGCTTGTCCTTGACGTGCCTCTTGTACGCGACGAGGAACTTCATGAGCGCCTTGGTGGCCGCCGTCAGGAGCTCGCTCACGTCCGCGCGCGCAATCTCGGGCGTGAGCGACGAGCGCGAAGAGGACGCGAGCGTGTCCTGGATGAGCGCCTTGATGTCAGGCGCGCCGCTCGAGCCGCGAGGCAGCACCTCGGGCTTGAAGATGGCCGGCTCGTACGCGAACGAGTCGCACTGAAAGTCTGGGAAGAAGGCGATGAACTCGCACGGCTCGACGGCCGCGCGGTACATGTAGTCGGCGGCCGCGTCGAACTCGAGCCGGCGCAGCAGCGCGACGGTCGCCTGGCGCTGGAAGCGCTTGATCTTGCTGCGCTGCTTGTCGGACGGCAGCCCGGCGATCGACTTGCGCACAATGTCCTGCGCCTCGTCGATGCGTCCGCGGTCGAGCAGGTCGCCGATCTGTTGGTCCAGCGGCATCGGCTCCACCTTGACAACCGACGACGTGTTGTTGGTGTCGCGCACGCCGACGATCACCACGTCCTCGCTGTCGCCCTGCGGCCGCGGGTCCATGTCCCACTTCATGCCGTTGCTGAAGATGCACACGGCGCGCGGGAGTGCGAGCGTCTGCACGAAGCTCTGGTCCGACAGGCTGTGGATCTCGACGCCGACGTGCGGGATGAGCCCGACGAGGTAGGGCGCCGTGAACTCGACGGCGCGCGGCGACTGCGACCACGTGATGGAGTTCTTGGGCAGCGCGTCGCCCGTGAAGCCGACGAAGACGCCGACGCGGTCCATGACCGAGATCAGGATCTCCTCCTTGGGCAGCAGCTTGACCACCGGGTAGACCTTGGGGTCCTGGATCCCGGGCGAGTTGACGGGCGTGGCGTCGCCCGACTTGTCGTTCAGCAGGTAGTAGTCCTTGCGGAAGCCCACGACGACCTTGTTGCGGTACCAGGCCATGGCTTCCGGCACGTCCTGCGTCACGAACTCGCGCAGGAAGGCGTACGTCTTGTCGGCGCCGTGGAACTGGTACACGGCCACGGCCTTGCGGCGCAGCATGGCCACGCCCAGGCGGAAGTGCGGCGGGCCGCGCAGGTTGATGCACACGAGCCGCACCTTGTGCTGGTTGACGCGCGAAAAGTCGAAGCGCAGCGGCTGCAGGTCCGTCGCGCCGTGCGCCGACAGCTCGCCGTTCGAGACCACCATGAGCATGCGGATGTGCGGCACGGCCAGCAGCTGCTCCACCGGCTGCCCGTGCTCGAACGTGTAGCTCGCGCCCGCCGTGGACGTGCCCTTGCGCGTGTCGTACATGACCAGCCGCCCGTCCTGCGATCCGATGACGACGCGCGACGAGTAGTGCGTCACGCACTCGACCTTGCCCTCGAACCCCGACACGAGTGTCGTCGACCGGAACGCCGCGCGCTGCGCCCCGTCCCCCTCCATGGCGTCCGCTACAGCGACCACTGGGTCCTCGCGCGCTCTACTTGTGTCCCTCTTGTGCAGGTAGCCCTGCCTCTACGGGGCGAGGCGGCGTCCGGCAGCGAGACGCAGACACCAAGGGACCCACCTACTTGGGGCTAACCTTGGTGATGAATGCGGTGAGAGAATAATGGGGGGAGGACTCGGAGGATCAAAAACCCAGAGCAAAAGACCACCTCGAATCGTACCTATTGTGATCGACAACGGTACGTATAGCCGACTTCAACTATGGGTCGAACTGGTTGCAGTCAGCCAGCCACACGTTTGGACCCCTTCGTTGGAGCTAGTAGGTATACTGTATGCAAGACGCCGTCTAGTCTACCACGAGTCTACAGCACTTCCGAGGCCTACGAGTCCGTGTTGAGGGTGAGCGCGACGCCCTGGAGCACCCAGTGGCTGGCGTGCTCGTGCGAGAAGAGGTCGGCCTCGAAGACGAGTCCGACGCCCATGGCGTTGCGCCGCGACTGCGTCACGTACACGGGCGTGCGGAACGTGTTCTGCAGCTTGAGCCGGCTGGCCTCGATGGGGATGACTTGCAGGATGGGCAGCTCCTGCACGAGCTGCTTGGGCAGCTGCGGCGCGAGGCAGCCCTTGTCCACGTCCCACGACGCGCCCTCGAGGAAGAGCCCGCGCACGTAGCAGCCCGTCTCGGGCTTGTCCGTAACCTGCGCCTCGTGCGTCCAGCTCGTCACGCGCGTGTAGAGCGTCGACTTGTCGAGCGGCCAGTTCTTGGCGCGGCACGTGGCCTGCACCAGCGCCGTCAGGTACGACTCGGGGATGCCCAGGCCCGAGAGCCACATGACGCGCGGGTCTCCGTGCTCGACCCAGCTCATGTACTGCGCGAACCGCCGCGTAAAGTGCGCCATCCAGCTCCCGAGCGGTTTCTCCGTCTTGGGGCACAGGTTGCGCCACATGTCGGGCAGGAACCCGTCGTAGAGCGCGTTGCCGAGCGCGTCCAGCTCGTCGCTCATGCCGATCTCGCCCACGAGCGCCTTATGCAGGTCGCCCAGCGACGCCGTCATGCGCGCCGTGAGCAGGTTCCAGCGGTCGAGCTCCTGCAGCAGCACGACCTGCGTCGGCGACGGCGGCTCGCCGAGCTTCTTGCGGATCAGGTCCACGTCCACCTGCTCCGGCACCTTGGACTGGATGTCGTTGGCCACGCCGCCAATGTACTCCTCACGAGAGACGCCGGCGCCCGACTGCGCCGACCGAGGCTGCAGCGAGATGAGGTCGCGCCAGACCGACTTGGACATGTTGGTGTAGTAGCCGATCTCGGCGTTTGGGTGCAGCCCAAACACGGCCGGGCTGTTGGTGAGCGGCAGCGTCTCGACCGTGTCGACGTACGTGGCCAGCTCCTGGGCGCCGGAGCCATCGCCCTCGCCGCCGCCCGGGAGGCAGTAGTCGAAGCCCGAGCGGCTGAAGAAGAAGCGCTGGCAGTCGTCGAACAGAAAGTCGCCCATGTACTCGGACAGGTACGTCGTGAGGATGCGGCGGTCGTAGTCGTCACTCACGCGGCCGCCGTACATGGCGTCTCCGATCAGGTACTTGAGCGAGCCCCAGGGCAGGTGCTCGTCTTTGTCCACGAACGCCTTGTACAGGTACAGGCTGAGCAGCTTGCGCGAGATGTTGAAGTCGGACTCGTTGAAGTCGTAGCTGACGTTCCAGCCGATCTTGCCGTACTTGCGCCGCTCGAGCACGACGGCGTGCAGGAAGCAGAGCACGTACACGAGCGCCTTGAAGGACGGGTTGGGGCACTCGTCCAGCACGGACTGGTCCAGCTTGGCGTACATGCTGCGCATGTTCTGCTTGAGTCCGTCCGGCGGCTCCGTCACCACCTTGAGCGAGCGCTGCAGGATGCCGAGCGGGAAGCGGTCCGTCGGCTCCGTCGTCAGCCACAGCCGGAAGTCCTTGTGCGGCTTGTGCATGGCCAGCAGCATCTTCTCGAGCGTGCGCAGCCAGCTCGCCAGCAAGTGGCAGTTCTGCAGCAGCACCCAGTGGCCGCGCGTGTAGCCTGCCTCGAGCATTTGCTCGGCCAGCGGGCCCTGGCCCTGCCCGAGCGCCAGAAACTTGAACCGGTGGCCCGAGAAGCCGAGCTCGTCTCCGAGCGCCTGGATGTCGCTCTGCGGGTCCGCGCCCGGGCTCAGGATGCACACGATGGGGGCGGTCGGCGCGCTCTGGCTGTAGATCCGCGCGTAGTCGAGCACGGGCGGCTGGACGTACTTCTCGCCCATGACGCCCACCACGAACAGCTTCATGGCGTTGTACACGCGATCTTGGCGGAAGCAGCGGAACACGAGCAGCTTCTGCAGGTGCGAGAGCGTGCGCGAGTACCCGCACGGCAGCTCGGCCAGCTCGGGCGCCTCGAGGTCGTACCACTGCTTCCACGCGTCCGTGCTCTTGGTAAAGTCCGCCAGGAGCGAGCTGAACGAGTCGTTGAGCTTGGCGAGGCACAAGAAGTCCTTCCACCCGGCGCCCGACATCCACGTGAGCGCCTCGGGCTTGGGCTGAGACGCGGCGTCGAGCGACGTGTCGCCCTTGAGGAAGAAGTCGAGCTCCGCGCGGTCGAGCTCGTCGGCGGACGCCAGGATCATGCACGTCATCTGGAACGAGAACATGAGCTTGTGGCGCTCAAAGATGCCCGTGCACGTGTAGTCGTACATCATGCCCGTGATGGACTGGGTCATGAAGCGCAGGCGCTTGTCGAGCACCACGTCGCGCTTGGCGTTGTCGAGCGCGTTGTAGAACACGGTGAGGAAGCTCGCGAGCGAGATCTCGTACATCTTCATGATGGTCGAGAGCGCCGACATGGCGAAGTACATGATGGAGCCGCGCAGCGCCACGGGCGTGTACACGGCGCGCGCCTTGGTGATCTCGTCCTTGGTGAAGCTCGAGAGTTCCAGCTTGTTGCCGATCTCGGTCGCCTTGCTCTTGGTCTCGTCCAGCGTCGCGATCAGCTCCTCATTGTCCAAAATGTTGCCCGTGCTGTTCGACAGCTCGCGTAGCAGAGTGTCCTCGAGCTCGACCATCATCTGCGTGTTGTCCGACATCTCGGTCACGAGCTCGCGGTACTGGTCTTCCAGGTCCGGGCGCTCGTGGGCGACGACCACATTGAGCAGCTGGTTCGCCAGGCCGCCCTGCGTGACGCTGTAGTTGACAATCATGGTCTTGCCCATGACCTCGGGCGAGTAGTGCGGATTAGCGAGCTTGGACGTGAAGTACAGCCGGAAGTTGGCGTCCCACTCGACGTTCTTGTCGCCCAGCTTGATCATGCGCTGGGAGCCCTCCATGAAGGTGCTCTTCTCGAGCACGGGGTCGAGGATCGGGTCGAGCTCTTCGTCGACACTCTCGAACAGGAACGGGTTCCCGAATTGGATGGCGAGCTCCAGGTGCTTCATAAAGTCGGCGTCGCTCAGCGTCTTGACCGTCAGGTTGTTCTTCTCCTCGCGCTTCTTGATCCAGTTGACGGCCTGCTGCTGCGGGTCGATGCACAGCGGGAAGCGGCTGGCTTTCGTGGTGAGGATGCCGTTCTGCACCGAGTGCTCGTCCGCTGGCAGCCCTTCAGAGACCCACTTCTGGATGGTGGCGTCGTTCGTGAGCGACAGCTCGAGACGGAACGGAGACGTCACGGGCAGCCCGCGGGACTCAATGTCCGAGAAAAAGTCGCGGTACACGAGGTCGGAGCGGTAGTCGAAGCTGAAGGCGCCAGCGTAGCTGAGGAAGCTCGCGGTGAGGAGGCAGTCGCCCGTGAGGCGCTCGCCCTGCACTCGCAGCGCTTCCACGTCTTTCGTCCACCGCCCACGCTCTGACGCCAAGCCCGCTAGCAGCTTGCTGGCAGCCTGGAGGCGCTTCTGCATCTGGTCGGCTTGGGTTTTGAGTCCCTGGAGCTCCGTGTTGGCTTGCTGGAACTGCTGCGAGAGCGTGTCAAGCTCCGTTTGAAGCCGCGTCAACGTCTCCTTGAGGTCGGCAAGCTCCTGCTCCTTCGACGCCTGCTCCTTCTCCATCGTCTTGACCTTGAGGCGCAGTGGCTCGACGTTTCGGGCAACGTCGTAGTACTTGGTGATGGCGACGACCCAGACGAGCAGCCCGGCGCCGGCCCTCGAGATGGACTTCATGGTCTCGACGTTCAAGTCTGGGTTCTTGAAGAACGTCTTGATCTTGGTGATCATCTTGGGCGAGATCTTGTCCTTCTCGTACTCCTTGAGAAGCGAGAGCAGGTTCGGGTTGCTCAGCATGACCTTGGCGCCCTTCCAGTCGAGCTCCAGCTCCTGGCCCGTGGGCTTGAGGATCAGCACACACATGCACACCGACATGACGAGCGGCGGAGGGGACGCAAACGACTTGAGCTCCGTCAGGTCGGACTTGGACAGCTCCTGCAGCGCGGAGGCGGCCGCTTCCACGGCCGGCAGCGCTTCCAGCAGCGCCGCGTCGGCCTCCTCCTTCTCGCGGGCGATCAGCACGGACGCCTTCTCGCACTCGATCTGCGTCGCGGCCGCCACTTGCTGCTGCTTGGTGGCGACCGTCGACTTTTCCTCGATCGTCTTGATGAGCGCTTCACACGCGAGCGTCTTCTCGTCGACCACGACCTTCTTCTCCGACAGCTCAACCTGCATGCGGTCGACGGCTTCCGCTGCCTCCACGAGCTTTGCGAGGCCGCCCTTGAGGCGCGACACGCTCGCCGTCACCTTGGCCGTGTTTTCCTTGAGCTGCAGCCGGTAGTTGGCCAGGAAGTCGAGGTAGTTCTTGGGCGTGACGTAGTAGTGGCGCCGCAGCTCCTCCGCAAACTGGCGCGCGACGTCCACGACGCGCAGGTGCGCGTGCACCAAGTGGTTGGTCACTTGAGCGCGGTGCGCGTCCGGGAGCTTCTCCTCGGCCAAAAAGTACTGCGCGACGCTACGCAGCGCGTCCTCTGGCCATGGGAAGAACCAGTCAATGACCGTGGCGGACACGAGGCCCGGGAAGTTGCGGCACCGCGTGCGCAGCGTGTTGCCCGACGGAGACATGGCCAGCACAATGTGCAGGTTCTGTCGACACAGGTTGACGTAGAACTTCCAGCAGTTGTCGCTCGTCTCGACGAGGCCAGCGGCCTTGACGCGGTCGCGCACGGTCGACGCGAGCCCGTCCTTCTCGTCCTGCTCGAACAGCGCCGGTACCATGCCGGTCGTCAGCATGTTGTTGATGAACTCGAGGAAGCCTTCTTCCACCGCGTGCGCGTCCGTGAAGAGGAACACGACGGGCTGCTTGCCGAGCTGTCGGTATAGGTCCTTGAGGTTCTCGCGGAACTCGGCTTCCCCATAGCCGCGCGTCAAAAAGATCTCAAACAGCGAGTAGCCCGCGGTGAAGGCCGCGAGCCGCGAGAGGCTCTGCTTGCCGCTGCCGCCGACGCCGATGAGCAGCGCGTGGCCCAGCGGGTTGCGCAGGATGCGCGAGATGCGCGAGAGGTGCTCGAGCGCCATCTCGAACAGCACGAGCGCCATCGGCTTCTTGTCGAGGTTGTACGTCTCGAGCGCCTCGTCAAAGATGCCTCGGATGCGCTTGTACGACCCCAAGTCCTGGTACAGCCTCGGGTCCTCGGTTGACTGGCCCGTGAGCCGCCCGATGCAGTCGGCGTAGTCCCCGAAGATGATGGGATCGGCGCACGCGTACTCGGCTTCCGGAGAAAAGTGCGTCTTGAGGATGCTCTCGACCGCACCGTCGACCAGCGCGTTGTCCGCCGCGCTCGTCAGCCGGTCGCAAAAGATGCGCTTGACCTCGTTGCGCCAGAGCCGCACCATGGCGCCGCCCTTGTCGAACTTGTCGGGCGTCGCGAGGCAAATGCCCTCGCACACGCGGCCGAGATCGCGCAGGTTGAAGATGTAGTGGAACTTGGACGGCGTCGGCGGCAGCTTGTCGAGCACGAACTCAAAGAGCTGGAGCAGCGCCTCCGTCATGCGCGTGCTCTTCTCCTGGATGTCCTCGCTGAAGTTGCGCAGGTACGTCGACACGATGGCGCCGTAGATCTGCTGGAGCACCGCGCGTGTCGGCGGTGTCAGGTTGTACACGTTGAATAGCGCCGTGAAGCGCGGGTCGACCTGGTTGCGGCCGCCGCCGGGAGGACCCATGGCGCCGATGAACTCGAGGTCCTTGAGGATGCGCAGGTCCAGCTCCTTGCCGCGGTCGTAGATGCTGCCGCGGCTCATGACGAAGTGCAGCAGCGCGATCGGCTGCTGCGTGCCGTACAAGTCCACCTTGGGCATGTTGAGGTCGTCGACGAACACGACGAGCTTCTTGCCCGCCGGCGGGCCGTAGATCTTGCCCGACCGCTTGTCCACGTTGGCCTGGATGTTGGTCTGCACGTCCAGACTGCTCGTCCGACTCGAAAAGTTCATGTTGAGCGCCGAGAAGGCCTGCGAGTCGAGCTCCTTGAGGTAGCTCTGGATGGTGACCGTCTTGGCCGTGCCGCTCTCGCCCACGAACAGCACGGACCGCTCCGTCTCCATGCAGCGCGCGAGCAGGAAGCTGTAGAGCACCGAGTCGGTCGTGGGCACGAACACGAGCGAGAAGTTGAACGGCGCCGGCTCGACGTACGGTACGACGCGCGACTCCCACGCCTGCCACTTGTGCGTCTCCACGTTGTAGAAGTTCTGGAACAGACTCGTCGTGGGCAGCGCGCAGTCGGCGATCTTCCTGACGAACTCGTCGAACCGCGCGCGGCTGCTACCGAGCAGCGCGGCGCCCAGCGACCATACCATACTGAAGATGAAGAGGCCTTCCACGCCCGAGCGGTCCGCCGCGACGTCCAGGCCCGGCGGGATGTACGCGTCCAGCGCGTTGCAGAGCTGCTTGCACATCTCCATCTTGCTCACGGGGATGACTTGCTGGCACTTGGCCACGAGCTCGTCCTTGCCCAGGACGCCTTCCAGGATGAAATCGACGCTCCGCGGGACGTACTTGTCGAACAGCTCGAGCAGCACGTTGCGCTCTGCTGGTGGCGCAGCAACAGCCACGCCCTCAGTCACACCGGCGGTCGATGATGACGACGGCCCTGCGGTCGGCACCGGGAACTTCTTCTTGAGCCACCGCTCGTAATACGGCCGGTAGCCGAGGTTCTTTGGGTCCACCCAGACCATTCCGCAGCGACTGATGGTGGCAGGCGACGCGTACTGCAGGTCGAACGTCTCGCAGATCATGCTGCAGTGGGTCTGCAGGCGGATGCGCTCCCCGTTGGGCAGCGTGAGGAGCTTGTTGTCGTCCATGACGCTGTTCATGTTCTCGACCCAGACGGCGTCAACGTCGCCGTCGTAGATGAGCCAGCGCTTCTCGTTCTCTCGCCCGGCGGGCAGCGGCTGGTTGAGCTCGCGGAAGAGCTTGGAGAGCACGCCGTCGGTCCAGTCGCGGGTCACGGGGTCCATCGTGCCGTACAGCTCGGCGATCGGCTGCGCCTTTGGGTTGAGCACGGAGATCTTGACGACCTCGTCCAGCGCCGTCTTGGCCGCGGCCGCCAGGGTGTTGAGCACCAGCGACTTGCCTCCGCCCGTCGGGCCCACGATCATGGTCGTGTGGCGCACCAGCATGGTCTCGTACATCTGGATGATCTTGTCCACCTGCTCGCTGTACACGCGCGCGTCCGTCGTGTTGAACTCGCCCGCGACGAGCTCGCTCTCGATCGCGTCCTTGAGCGCGGCGTAGCCCACGCGCGGGCAGTCGAGGCCTGGGAACAGGTCGTTGATTAGGCCGTGGAAGAGCGGCACGTCGTCAAAGACAAACTTGGGCATGTTGCTGTCCCGCAGCGCGCGCATGAGCACGAGGTCCTCGCTCATCTCGCTGTACTCGCGCTTGAGCGCGCCCGCCATGACGAGCACGCTCTTGAGCGCGCGGAGACCAAAGTCGTAGTGGTACTGCTTGGACAGCTGCTCGCGCGAGAGCTTGTAGAGCACCGTCATCTTCTTGGCGAGCGTCACCGCGAGCTCGAAGCCCTCGGAGAAGAGCATGATCTGGCAAATCTGCAGCAGGTCGGGCACGATCATGGTCACGGGTCGGAAGAGCGCCTTCAGGTTGTCCGGGAGCTCCGTGCGCCCGGCGTACCCTGGGTTCATGGTGATGAAGAAGCCGCACGTGGCGAACCCGGCCGCGCGGTGGATGGCGATCTCGGTGCCGAAGCCGATGTCCACCGTCGGCTTGTCGTAGTTGAGCGCGTTCTGGATCGCTCGCAGCTGCGCCGACACGACCGACAGCACCTCGATGTTGATGCGGTTGAACTCGTCGAAGCAGCCCCAGGCGCCCACTTGCACGAGCCCCGAGAAGATGCTCCCCATGGCCTTGTAGTCGAGCCCTTCGCCGCAGTTGATGACGTAGCAGGGCAGCGCCAGCGACTTGGCCAGGTCCTTGACCGTCTCCGTCTTGCCGGTGCCAGCCGGTCCCGCCGGGGACCCGCCGAGCTTGAACGTGAGCGCCTGCGTGAGCGTCATGTAGCAGCGATCCGTGAGCGGCGTGATGACGAGCCGGCCGTTCAGACCCATGTACTCGTAGCCGTAGCGGAAGCTGCCCGTGCACTGGCTGATGACCACGTCGTCCACGTCCTTCTTCCAGTAGAACCGCAGCTGCGACTCCCACGCAAACTCCTTCTCGTGCAGGATGCTGTCGCGCACGAACGAGTCGACGATGTCGCGCGCGTGCACGTCGATGATGAGCAGCGTGTTGACCTTTTTCCGCGAGAGCTTGCCGAGCGGCTCCCGCACGCGCCGAACCAGCTCGTTGAGCTGCGTCGTGAGCTTCCCTTCGAGCTCCTTCATGGCGTACTTGTTCCCGTCCTTGACGCGGCGGAAGACGTCCTCGACTTCCCACGTCCACCAGATCTGGCTGCCCGCGAGACTCACCATGCCGAGCACGTCGTCCAGCCACTGGATGCGCTCGCTGTTGGCGTATTGGAACACGCCTTCCTTCGCGATCCGCTGGAGCGTGGCGCGCATCTCGTCCTCCACGCCCGTCATCCACGTCTCGACCGGCCCGTCGACCGCCGAGAGCGTCCGGAACGTGAAGCTCTCGCCCTCGGCGCTCTCCATCGCGCCGACGTTCTTGTTGTTGCGCACGAAGGACAGCAGCTTGACGTTGTCAAAGAGCTTGAGCATGTGCACTTGGATGGAGGTCGGGTCGGACGAGCCAAGCACACTGAGCAGCTCGTCGTCCGAGATAAAAAAGAAGCGCGGGAACGAGTTGCGCTTCGTATCGAGGTAGTCGCTGAGCGACTTTTGACAACGGTCGAGTCGCTCGGACAGCGACTGCAGCGTCTCGACTCGGCTCTCGGCCGTGCAGGCCTCGACGGCGTTGGCGTTCTTGTAGGTCGCGCCCATGATGGTCTTCCACGCCTTGTCGACGGCGTCGAACTTCTTGGCCTCCTCCGGGAGCTGCTGCCGGATGTCTTCGGCGCCCACGAAGATGCTCTCGAGGTACATCCACTTGCGCTGCACGACGAACCAAATGTCGAGGCACTCGTTCACGACGCCGAGCTTCTTCTCCCACTTGCGGACGTGCTCGGCGAAGCTAGCGATGAAGCGCGACCCAGACATGGTCTGCAGGTTGAGCATGTGGTCTTCTAGCGTCAGCTTGAGCTCGTCGGCTGCGCGGAGCACCCAGCCGCGGTCGGTGCCGTTCTTCTTGTACTTGACGAGGTCCAGCACGGCCTTGGCCCACACGTCCTCGATCTTGACGATCTCCTGCTCGATCTTCTGCTCCTGCATCGCCGCGTTCACGATCTCCCCGATCTCGGACGAGAACCGGTGCAGCTCCATCGCGAAGAGGTTGCCCAGCGTGAACGTCTTGAGGTTCATGTCGAAGCGCACCTTGGTGACCGCCATGAGCTCTTCCCAGTGGCGCGCCTTCATGGCGTCGTTCTTGAGGCTCTGGATGAGCGGGATGCTCTCCTTGAACGCCATGATCTGCTTCTCCACTTCGATGAACGTCGACATGGCCTTAAGCTCTTTCGGGAACTTGCGGCAGCGCTTTTCCAGCTCGTCGATGCCTTTGTTCATGCCTGGCACGTCGAGCTCGGCCCACAAGACGCTCGCGAGGTTCCCAATGAACTCCTTCTCCTCCGTGTACAGCGAGTAGACCTGGTCCTGTTTGTCAAGCGCCGCGTTGATCTCCTGAAGTTCCGGGTACGAGGTAATCGGCAGCGTGAACAGGTTCTCCGCGTTCGCCAGCTCCTGGCGCTTTGTCTTGAAGGCGGCGAGCCGCTTCTTGAAAGCCGCCACGAGCTCCAGCCCGGCATCCAGATCCGTCGCGCACGTGCCTGGGCCCTTGTCAAAGAACTCCTTTCTCATGTCCTTGCACTCTTGGACGAAGTTGGCGGCATCTTGCTGGGTCACGCCGCGGAACTGGTCCTTGACGGCCACGAGCCGCAGGTCCTTCGTCTTGGACGCCACGAACAGCTCTTTCCAGCGCTTCTCGAGCGAGAAAGCCTTGTCGAACTCGGACGCATCCACCGCGATCGAATACGTCTGCAGGGTCCGGTACCGCTCGATGATGTCGGCATACTCGAGCTCGACCTCCATGCTCATGTCGTCGATTTGCGCGACAGTGTTGAGCACCTTCTTGAGCGATTCGAGGTCGTGCGGCGTCACCTCCAGCTCGGCTTGCAGCTGGTCCATCGTCGAGCTCATGGCGACGAGCTTCTTGTTGGACACCTCGAGCAGCACGCGGCCGTAGTCGTCCTTCCACATCTCGGCCTGCTTTGCGATCGCGACCGCGACAGGCAAGCAGTTGATCTGCAAAAAGTCAGTGTCTTTCTCCGGCGGCTGGTTGCGCACCGACTCGGCGAGCCGCGTGTACTGCGCCATCCTCGTGTCAAAGTAGACGCACGGCGGCTTCTTGTCCGCCAGCTTCTCGAGCGCGCTGCGCCGCTTGGCGTTCCAGAGGTTGTACACAGTGTCGTAGCGGCGCCAGCTGTCCAGGTAGCGGTTCACAATGTTGAACACCTTGTGGATCTCTTGGTTGAGCGACAGCGTCATCTTGATCACGTACGGGTTCTGCGAAATGTCCGAGTAAAAGGTGAACGTGATCGGCTCCTCGTCCTCGTTGACCACGAGCGGCTCGGTCTCGCGGCACGTGCCGTGCATCCACCGAATGAACGCCTTGGCGCTCTCGACGATGTGCTTGACCGACTTGCTCAGGTACTTGTACATGTCGGAGAGCGAGGGCGTCACGATGATGTCCTTACCGTTCATCGTCGTCTTGACCTTGCATAGAGGCGGCCGCTTGAGCTTGGCCCCTTCTTCCGAGCGGCCACGAGTGCCCCCTGTCATCCCGTTGTTGGACGACATGCCCATGTTGGTGAGCACGCTACTGATATCCTTCGTGTGGACGTTCAGCAGCGCCTGGAAGGTGGTCATGGACGCGATGATCATCTTGGTGATGGCGTTGAAGATGCGGCGCTCCCAGTACATGTAGTACGTCGACATTTTGGGACTTGTGCCGGTGTTGACTCCCGCCACGATCTCCTCGACCTTGATCAGAAGCGGGCCGATGGACCGGTAGCTCTGTACTAGCTCTTCGAGGCGCTGCATCCGGTTGCGCTCGACGAGCTCGTAGAACTCGCTCACCTCCGTCACGACGCCTTCTTCAAAGTCGTCGATCTTGATCAGCAGCGCGTCCTCGATCCCCGACACGATCTCCTCGACCATCTTGCTGCTCTTGTGGATCTGGCTGACAATATTCGCGAACTGGTTCAGCGCCTTGTTGCAGTTCTCGATGAAGCTGATGATACGCTGGGAGTTCCAGTTCAGTGGCGAAAACCCAATGCGAAGAACGTCATCCAGGTCTTTGAGTTGCGCCTTGAGCAGGTGCGTCTCGACTGGCGTTAGCTCCGCGAGCAAGCGGTCGTAGTGGCGCAGCATCTGCGTGAGCTCCTGCACGTAGTGGTGGTACTTGTCCTCTTGCAGCGTCACGTTGAGTGCCTCCTCCGGGATCTCGAACCCGAGGCGGTCGAGATACTTGGACTCCTTGATGATCATTTTCAGCTCCGGCGCAAAGTTGGCATAGAACGGCGGCGGAGGGAGCTTGAAGAGCAGAACACCCGTGTCGGATTTGCCCGCCTCAAGCAGCTTCGGCCCCAAGATGGACTGCTTCAGGCACTCGTTCGTCATAGCCGGCACCTTGTCTTTCCAGTCCTTGTGGAGCTGCTTGATGTAGGCGTCGACTGCTCGCGCGAACACCAGGTACTTCTCCTTGACTTCCTCACCCAGCGGACTCTTGAGCAAGTCGTTCATCGCCCGAAAGCGCAGGATGGGCTTCTTCGCGCGCAGGTAAAGCGCGCGTGCCCAGCTGATGGCTCCCGCTACGGGCGGGTGGTTTTTGAACACTGGCGGGCTGAGCTTGTACCGCTGGAACTGCTCGTCCAGGCGCTCCAGCTCTTTGGTGTACTGCATCAGAATGTCCTTGTACTTATCCATCATCTGCTTGTTGATCGACTCTCGCGACTGGATGTTCTGGAAGTTCTGGAGCAGGTCGAACGCACCCTCGGCGGACCGGAGCTTCTGGAAGGACGTGTCGATGAACTTGCGCGTCATGAGCTCGATCTCGCCAACTTTGTCGCGGAACTGGACCATCACCGACTCCCAGCTCGTCTTGTACCCTCGATCGAAGATCTTGAATGGGACGCTTTCGAAGGGCGCGATCAGGCTGTCGACGCGCGCCTTGACTTCGTCGATGCCTGCGGAATCGCCCGTGACCGACTTGAGCTCGGGCCCGAGGAACTTGTTGAACTGGTCCAACACGGTGGCGACTTCTTGCAGGTTCTCGCAGATCTTGGCCATGTAGTTGGTCTGCTCAAACAGGCGCTTGCGGTCGAACTCCCACCGATGATCCGTGCCGCTGGCTTCGATCCGCTCGCGCACTTTCATGTACGTCGAGTGCCACAGCTCCAGCACCATCTTCGCCTCGCCGATCGCCAGCAGCGCACTCTCGGGCGTCTTGCGCAGGATGGTCTGGATGTTGATCTCCACCGCGACCTTGTCCACGATCTCGGACGCGATGCGCTCCATGAGTGGCACCATGCGCTCGTCCGTGTTGTAGTGCCGGGAGATGATCCACACCATGCGGATCGCGTTCATCATTGACGGCAGCGTGTCTGCGATCGTGGAGAACGACCCGCTCGCAATGTTCTTGAAGTGGCGCTCCAGCGTCGTCAGGAACTTGACATTGTCCTTGGCTTCAATGTACAGCTTGCTCAGCTCCGAGAAGTGGTACTTGAACGTCAGGAGCATGCTGGCCTCCACGAGCTCGAGGAGCTTGAGCATCTTCTGCACAGTCGGCATGTTGATCTGCTCGTAAATGGTGCTGAGTGTCGCATTGCGCTCGCGCCAGAACTCGATCTCGGCCAGCGGACCCTTCCGCTTGGGCGTCTTGCGGGTCTCGTGCTCGACGACGTTCGCCACGCTCTTGGACCACTCTTCCAGGGCCTGCTCGAGCGTGTTGATGAGCTCGTAGTCGTCCAGATGCGACTCAGGCTTCGTGATGACCACGTCCGGGATGTTCAAGTGGATGTCCCCTTGTATCTGGTGGATCGCGTTGACGACTTGCGTCGAGAACTTGACGAGGTTGCTTTTGAACTCGCTACGGATCGCGTCGATCACCTTCAGCGCTTGGTGCGCGCCTGAAGGTGCGCTGCCATTCCCACCGGCGCCCAGCAGCGCCTTTGATGAAAGATGGAGTGTGGAACTCGAGTGGTTGTTGATGTTGTTGCTGTTGCCGTCAGCCTCGATCGCAGCGTAGCCGCTCAGATCCCCACGAGAGAGCTGCGGGTCGAGCAGTGGCATGAAGACGTGGCAGATGATGCCTTCAAGGTTGGCGAGCAAGTCGCCCGTGGAGCACCCGATCTCCATGTTCGCGTGCTGGACCTTCTCGAGCGAGTCCTGCGTCGAGCTCGTGGCCACCACCGGGCCAGGAGCGACCTTGATGAGGAAGACAGTGGTGGCGTCGAGGAAGGCGCCGGGCAACACGTTGAGGAACACGTTGCAGACTTGGCGCGTGGCCGGCCGCACCAGCTTCCGCGTCTGCGTGACGGTCTTGGTGCGCTGAGGAAGCGGCACCGAGGCGTCGAGGTAGAGCTGGTCGTCTGTCAGTTCGGTCGGCGTCGACGCCGCGCCTTCTGCTGTCTGTCCCGTCGGGGAGGACTCTACAGAGCGCAATGAAGGCCGGGCATGAGCATCCAGCGCCTCGATGCGCTCAATAGGAATGCATCACTAGAGGGTATCTATCTATCGACTGTGAGCGTACCTCCTCCTGACTGGGGCGACTCTTCATCGGGCACTTCCACCTCTTCCTCCACCTCCTCTTCGCAGCCACGAGCATCGCGATTATTAGGAGGAGAGCGTGCCGACAGAGCACTGCAACAAGAGCACCTTCAATCTCGTATTGCTCCTCCGCTCGGCAGAAAAAGAGGACACTGCCGGCTTCGGTCGCCGGCGCGAAGAACGACCGCGCAATGTCCGCCGGCGCGGCGTCCGAGGTGACCGTCTACACTCACCGACCGGCCTCAGTACTCACTCACAGACAGGCGCTCACAAGGCAAGTCGATAGGAATCACCTCGAGCTGGTTGTCTGCCGTCCGAAACGACGCCTGGCGCGACTTGGACGCCAGCATGGCGTCGAACACGGCGGGCTCCACGTCCAGCGCGCGCGACACGAGCCGCCGCAGCCACGCCACCGCCGCGTCGTCCATGGCTGCTCGCGGCTTCGGATTTGCTCCCGCGGGTCTCTTGGCTTCTTGGCTTCTTGGCTTCTTGGCTTGTTCGATAGTGATGCAGCGGCGCTTCAACACGTTCATTAGAGCGTCGCCTCCCCTCGCTGCGACGCTTCGCACAAGGATTGATTTGTACCGTTAAAATGGTACAATGATAAGTGGTACATTGTACCGTTGATTGTGGCTACAAGTTCGTCATGACGTTTCAAAATAAGAAGTTTCAGAACACGAGTGTGGAAACCAAGAAGTCTCAGAACTCGAGTGTGGAGACCAAGAAGTTTCAGAACTCGAGTGTGGAGACAACCGGAGAGAACTGTTCGCAGGCGCGTGTCGCCTCTTGTGCTGAAGTCGCTCCATCTGCTGCAAAGCCGCCATCAGCTCGCCTGGGACACCGCTGAAGGCTTCTTCTTATACCTTGCAGGTCCTTGGTTATTTCTGACGGAGAAGTACCTGTCCTTCCGCTTCGGCGGACGGATCCTGCCGCACCACACGTCCACGAGCGACAGCGCGGTCGAGTTCCCCAGCTGCGTCGCCAACCCTGACGAGTCCAAGTTCTCCTCCGACGACAGTGCTCGAGTCCGTTCTACGCTGCCAAGCTCAACCGCAGCGACATGACTTCCACAACGGCGGGGTCGAGTGTCTGCCTCTCAAGTCCGACAATAAATGGCGTTGCGATGTATTATTAATAACACTCCAACATTTACTCCCAACCATTTTTTACGCGCATTCTCGCCTCCACACGCGCTGTCGCACGCCTGGGCCTCAGTGACGCAGCTTCTCGGGCTTGCGCTCCGCCTTCTCCATGATCGCGTTGGAACGCATGCGGCAGTAGTAGATGAAGGCGCCCTCGGTCGAGGTAAAGGACACACCCACTGGGTCCTTGTGCTTTGACATACCCCATGAGAACTTTATTTGCAAAGACCGAGAAAGCGCCTGTGGCTTGCGGGTCATAGTGATGCAGCGGCACTTCAACACGTTCACAGTGGAGCGTCGCTTCGCAAAAGAATCGATTCGTACCGCAAAAATGGTACATCGGCGATAGCAATAACATTTTTATTCCTATAAATATGTCAAAAATCGAATTGTACTTCTGCGTGTCCCGCTGTTTTTTGCTCCATTAGAAATGAATATATTGGGTTTTTGCTCTTTTAGAAATTCTCGCGCGAGAATTTTTTACATTTTTTTGATGAAATTTCACCTCTGTGAATTAATATATTCAGAATCACGCGCAGGCCTGTTGGGTGGTTTTGCTCGTTTAGAAATTGTGAGAATGGATATCTCTCTGAACTGACTCGATTGTTGGAGGTATATAGCCAGTTTTAATTTTAATAATGATTGTTTTGCTAAAACGTCCATTTCTATTTTGACCAACACTCTACAATGTTTAGATCGACACCCTAGGTGGGCACGCTAGCACGCAAGATTCGCCATTTCATTTCCGATTTCGCCGCCTCAGCACCGCCCCCGACATGGTTCATACCTGCTACCTCCACCGCTCTCGAGGAAAAGAGGACCAAAACCCCTGGACGTACCTAGGTTACACCGTTGATGCTGGCACACGCATCCGCCAGCACAACGGTGTAATCGTAGGAGGGGCTGAGGCCACGGAATCGCGCAAGGAAAAATACTACGGTAAAAAAAAATATCTGTATTGAAAGAAAACATTTATTTATTGCGATATATATTTGAAAAATCAGTACAGTTTTGCATTGTTTCAATAATACGTAATGCAATATGCTAAAACAAGAAATGGCTCGTTGAAACGCTCGTTGTGGCTCCACAGACAACTCACTTCTCAATTGGCCAAGATGGTCAACAAAAAGGAGGTGTTCGCGTTCTTCTTCGACGACCTCGGTACCGGCCTGTACTCGTGCAAGCAGTGCGATGCGACGCGGAAACAGCAGCCAGGTTCTGGCTACTTCAATTTACACTCGCACATTACGGCCAAGCACCTGCTGTACCAGGAGATGTTCGCCTCTTCGAGCAGTGGCGAGGGCGTCTTCGAGACATTCGGCTTCGTCTCGGAGCAGACGACCCATCGCTTCAAGTGGAGGCGGTGGATTGTCGAGCGCAACCTCCCCGTCTCAGAGGTCGCCAAGAACGTCGGCTCCGCGATTAAGAGGAAGATGAGGTCGTCGTTTGGCCTCATGTTTGACGGCTGGTCTCACGGATCCATGCGCGACGTGGGACTCTACGCGGTGTACGAAGTTCTCGGTTGTCGACGTGAGCGTCTCCTGTCCCTGTTCCCTTTTGATGAAGGAAGCCAAAGACCAGAGGCGCGCATTGGCATGATGACGTCGATCCTGAGCCTCTACAACAAGAACATGGACATGGTGACGTTCATGGTCGACGACAACTGCAGCATCAACCACAAGATCTTCAACCTGCTTGCTGTCCCCCTCATTGGATGCGCAAGCCACCGACTGAACCTCGCGGTCAACCGCTTCTTGGCCGACTACGAGCCAGACCTCGCAGCAGTCAATATCCTCATATGCCAGCAACGTCACTCCAACAATGCTACCCAGCTCGCCAAGTTACCCGACCTCCGACCTATCAAGCGGAATACCACCCGCTGGTCGTCTACCTCCGACATGTTGTCTCGCTATATTCGCATCAGGGATGCTATTCGACAGGTCAATGGCGTTGAGGAGTTTGTCCCTAATGGTGTGGTCCACAAGAGACTTGTTGGTCTTTTCGGTGAGCTGGAGAAGCTCGATACGGTCTGCAAGGCGTTCCAGCACGAGCGTACATCTATTGCTGACGTCCGCTTGCTCTTCGACAAGCTCGTGTCTGACTACACGATGATGGCTGAGCACCTCCGCTCGACCGCCAAAATCGCACTCTCCCACGTTCGAGTCGGCGCTCGTTAAGATCGGCAACGGTGAGATGCTCACTGCTGCTGAAGCGCACTCTATCGAGTGTTTCGAGGCACCGGCGGATACGGAAGCGCGCCTCAGCAGCGAGCAAGAAGCCAGAGTGTGACTACGCGAGCGCCATCCTTCGTGGCGGGAAGCAGCGCCACCAAGCGGCACGCCAGTCGGTGCGTTACGCGGGCATGGGTCAACAGCGACATGTGGACTAACTCCTCGTTGGCTCGGCGAGTTGGGAGTGTCGACATTCCCCGAGTGCATTTGCATGCCTGGACGAATAAGATGCCCTCCATTCCGTAACATACTGAACTGTCCGAGGCTATATTCCGAGAACGCCTCGAAAACGTCCAGAATTTTAGCCTACGCACCCGTCCCACTCAATAAAATTGTCCTTTACGAAAACCCACCCTCCAAAGCTCGAAAACACCCACCAAACCTTTTGTGCGTCCTTAGCCACCGAATCTCACCCTAAATGTCTGACTGATTTTTTTAATCGAGAGCTGGGGAATTTTAGCCAATAGCCAGCTTTTACCTGCCCAATCAAATGTCGATATTTGAGCGCGTCACATCAGGCCACAAGATTTAGCTCGAGTGGTCCACAGGTACTTGATGCGTGTCATTTCAACACCAGCGCTGGAAGAACGAAGGAGCGTGCCGGCGGATCTCCCCACCGCCACATTGAGGACAACAAGGTCAGCGCATATCCGCAGGTCATCATGATGCACGTTTGTATGCTTGTGATGTGTGTTGAACAGTAATGAGCGGCCACTAACTAGTTTTAGAGCTGGATGCAATTTTGTGTCTACAGCTGTCGAGAACTTGACGTAACGAGTCCGCGCCGCAGCAATTCCTGTGTGTAGGGAAATCGCGCAGGCAGGCGACGTTCCCAAACATCTATGCGTACTCTACGACGGGCTGGCGACTGTCTATACTAAGCGGCTGTGGTGCTGGATGATGTTTATTGGATTCACGCGCCGGAGCACGCAGTACGGCGCGTGGGCGCAATGCCCCAGCCACTCGACTGGTTTTTCTCGCGTCTGGCCTTACAGCCCACGAAGGCAACGCGTACCGGGACTCGATGAAGCACTTCCGCGTGCACAATAGCCACGTAGTGCCCTGCGGGATGTGCGGCGAGCCGCAGCCGCACAACATGAGATACAAGCTAGCGACCTGCGCGTCCGCAACCTGCCTCGAGGCCACCATGGGGCATCGGCGGACCCCTGTCAGTGGCAGGGCAAGATTTCCACCTGCGAGGCCAGTGGAGCCATGGCATTCTACGAGGTGTACGATCACACGTCTTCCGCGGGGTCGCCCCCGCGCCCGGGGCTCGGGGCGCAGCACAAGTCGCTGTACCGGGAGCTGGCGGCGCAGGGGGTCCGCCCGCTCCGCATCAAAAGCACCATGCGCGATAAGTTCGGGGCTGGTGTGTGTGTGTGTGGGGGGGGGTGGTCCCTCCCTCAAATCCGTGCAAAGCTACGTCAATTACTATATGCGGAACCAGTTGGACAACAGCGATAGCTACGAGGTGATCCGATCCATCGTGCAGGGCCGCGACTACACGGGGTCCGAGGACGAGATGACCGCTTTCACCTTTAGCTGGGTGCTCGACGAGCAAGGACAACCAGTCGTCGGCGACGGGTCCGACGAAGCGCCTTTCGTCGTCGGTCTCACGTCGAAGGCGATGCTGCGCCGCATGGACCGCCCCGTCGACTCGCTCATCATGCACATCGACGCCACGTACAAGCTGAACCAACTAAACTATCCGGTCTTCGTCGTTGGGATATCAGATGCCTGCCATACCTTCCACCTCGTGGCGCTGTTCGTCGCCTCGCAGCAGACGGAGGCGGTGATTACGATGATGATGGCGTCCTTGCGGCGCATCTACTTGTCTGTCACCCAGAAGCCCCTCGCCGTGCGCTACGTCATGGGCGACGCGGACAAGGCGCAGCGGCTTGCCCTCGAGCGCGTCTTCTCCGACTGCGCGTGCACGTACTTGATGTGCTTCTTCCACGTGGTGGTCAACATCAACAAGAACCTACGCGGCGTGACGGACGAGCAGCGGAAGCTGCGGGCAACGATCGTGGCCGAGGTGTACAACATGCACTTCACAAAAACACAGGCTGAGTACATGCAGCGCGTAGACTACCAGCTCCGCGCGTGGCGCGCGCACGAGGACGAGTCCGTGCGCTGCTTCGCCGACTATTTCGAGAGCAAGTGGGTGCTCAGTAAGTTTTCGTTGCGGCAAATCCACCACACGTCACTGGGGTTTGCCACAATGTGATGGGGTCATACAGCACTATGCACGAGGAAGCGTGCACACCGTTCACGGTGTATTAGAAAGTTAACAGCCTAATAGACTTGGTCTCACTATAGGCCCAAGTATAAAAATAACAATTGTTACTTTCCTTTGCAAAATGGAGTCTGACTTTATTCCTCTGTGGTCCAAAAGGACAATTCGAAATGGGTGGTTCCGAACTAACCAATAAGATCTAACAGGATCAATTCTGACAATCATATAAAGTCAAAGAGCTATACAGTCTGACAGTACCCACTGTACGTCAGCTGTCTTCGGCGCAAGTCGCAGCCGGGGGTACCGTAGCCTCGCGGCTAGGTACGAGCAGGCCAGGGTACAAAAGTACGTTACCGG